>NDGN011541664.1:12341-22787 GCA_002564285.1 Tympanoctomys barrerae | reverse complement strand
CTCTCTCTCTCTCTCTCTCTCTCTCTCTCTCTCTGTCTTTCTCTCTCTCTCTTTCGCTCTCTCTCTGTCTCTCTCTGCCCCCCTCTCTCTCCAAGCCTTTTAAATTAGAAAAACTGCTTTTCTTTTAGTCTCTCACAAGTCCCTGTCCTTTCCCCTCTGTGAGATTTGAAAACAAGTCTACAGAGAGGAAGATGGGTACTTATCACACAGGTGGGCCCTTTCTCATTTGTCCATATAGATTAAAACTCCTCATTGACTTCCTGTTGTTTTTAGGTAAAATCTAGACAGCTTAATATCTGGTCTCCACATTTCTTTCCACCCCTTCCCCCCTTACGCATGGTATTTCAGTCTCCTGGGTGTTTCTGCCCTTTGTATGCTCTAAGCTTTTGCCTTTCTCAGGGCCTTTGCACTTACTGTTTTTTTGGTCAAAAAAGCCTTCAACTATGTCTACAGATGAGCTGGTACCATTCATTACCTCTGCAAAAAATATGGACCACTCCATAAGAGCCTGGCCACCCCCTGCTAGTTAGAGACCAGAGAGGTACTTCTGCCCCAGAGACAGTAGAACGAATGCTGGCTCTCACTGTCCCCAAATTCATTGATGACAGTTTAAGCTGTTAATGTAGTCACTTGACAGATTACAGAAACCAGTGACATGCCAGTGAAAAATGGGTGGTTTTTATGGATCCTAAAGTGAATGCTTTGGGAAAACCTGTTAAAGATCAATGGCTGAAAGCTTTACCAGACATGGAGAAAATAAACATTATATGAGATTCTATCCTCAGATTGTTTTACAAATGTTTTAAGTTTTTGCTCCAGTTTAAAATAACTATAACTAGCTAGGCATGGGGACACTCTAAGGGACTAAAGTAGGAAGATCGCAGGTTTGAACTAAGCCTAAGCAACTTAGGGAATTAATGAGACCTTATCTCAAAATAAAGAAATATAAAAGGGCTGAGAATGTAGTTCAGTGCAAAGATTCTGGATTCAATGCCCAGAAAATAAAACTAAACACACAACCAAAAATCTACAGCAGGAAATCAGCAACACTGCACACCAAAACAAAATAGCCCTCCAAAACCCAAACGCAAAAAAAAAAAACAAAAAAAAAAAAAACCCAAATGCTAAAGTTCTGACTTATTGGAGAATGTGATGCTAAATCCAAGTGATTAAATTTGTCAATAACCAGAATGTGAATTTCATACAGATCAATACATGTGAGACAAATTGGCTCATAAAGATTTTTAAATAAGTAAATGGAACAAGGGAATAAAGAGATAGGTTTAAAAAAAAAAAGAGGTATGCAGCAAGAACAGGAAGAAATAAAATTAAGATAATGTAAAAATTATAGACCAATTAGATATCTTGGAAATAGACTCTATGGTCATCAAATTTAAAACAAAAACTTCCTTAGACATAAGACACTCTAGAACAGATAAAACCACAAGAAGAACTCATGGTAGATGAGTGCTGAGATTCATGCAAAACAGAACAAGGAAAAATAGAGAAGGAAAACAGGAAAAGCATTAAGGAAGGGGACCTTGTTCCTCTACTTGGAAAGGCAGGAGTATACCTGGGCTTGAGACCAATGTAAGGTACTGTTTGTTAAATGATTATTTAAAATTTGCATTTAAAAAATTTAAAAAATTTCATGAATTCTATTACACATCGCCCTGGACTTATAATGGTTCTACTTATAATTTTTCAACTTTACAATGGTTGGAAGGACATGCATGGCATAAATGCCTTACATTGAATTTTGATCTTGTCCTGGATTAACAAATGTGACTGGTCACTCACAGGTGATGACGGGGAGTGGCAGTGGGACCCACCATTCAGAGGCAACCATGCAACCACAGGGCCATCAGGAGTACTCTCAGTGTACCATATGGCTAAGCTAGGTACTGAGCAGGTTAGTTTGATTCGATATATTTTGACTAAGGATCTTTTCAACTTACAATGGATTTACTAGGATATGGCCTCATCGTACATCAACGAGCACCTATATTTAATGTCATACTCATACCTCATGTGTGCACAAACACTGTCTTGTCCTCTTCCCCCTATCTTTTACAAGACATGCACCACGGCTTCCCAGTGGGCCACAGCACTATAAAAAGAGAGCCTGTGTTTCCACTCCTTGGTTTCCACCATAGCATCTTCTGGGCAAAAATATTCTTGCCAATTGATTTAAAATCACAATTTTAAGTAAAACCTAATCGTGGGTTATAGTTGCTAGTGTTCTGCAAAAGTACCAAATGTCCTTGCATAAATATTGGTCAAAGGAAGGTGCTTTCATGAAAGAGAAATCTTTGAAAATGACAAGAAACCAGGAAAAGCCACTTCTGCCCTTTACTGGGAAAGGTGATGGGAACATCCGGGGCTGCTCACTGGGCAGATTCAGTGGGTGGAAAATGATGTAAATTCCCAGAGTGCTCATCTCTTCAAGGTTCCCAGGCCCAAAGAGAGAAGGAAATCCTTTTCCAAGGATGCAAACAGCAACAGATTTTTTGCATTATCCAGTCTGGGTACCACCACTAGTGCCAGACCACTAGGGGAAATGTTTCCTGGGATTTCGGTCATCATCTAATTTCCTGCTCAAATTGTAAAACTGGTTCACTTGCTAATCCCCAGATGGATGCTGGAACACCCAGTAGATTAGTGTCATCCTACACAATAAAAGTGCAAGGATATGGCCGCTTCTCAGTTTGTGGACAAAATTAGAAACATTTCCACATCCCTGGTTCAAGTGGTTTAAAGATACCCTTGCTTCTCTGACCACCCGTGTCACTGGAGACACAATGAGCATACTGATTCATAGAACTGCAGCAAGGACAAGCACTGTTACGGGGCAGTACTCTAGCTTTTCTTTATCTTCTAAAAGAGGTCAGCAATCTACACCAGTTTTATAAAAAGTGCTATTGGAAAGTGGCTGCTTTTATTGGCTAAATTTTTTTATGCTTCTTTCCCATAACATAAACAGAGTTGAGTAGTTGCAGTGGACAGTGTATAGTCCTCAGATGCTAGATATTGACTCTCTGGCTCTTTGGAGAAAGAGCTTAATGTGTCCTGCACTACATAGCCAGTTCGAGCTCCGCATGCTGTGTGCTGGCCTCACCACATTCAGCAACAACAGCATCAGTGATAAAGATTATGATGAAAACAAATAGCAGCTGCCTTTTGTCAAGCATTTTCTATGTCCTGAGCACTAAGGATTTCATACCAATTATATAGTCATCAGCATTCTGAGGAAGAGATATTATAATTCCTATTACGCAGATTAGAAAACTGAAGCCCAAAGACGATAAATGTCCTGCCCAGGGTCACACAGCTGGCTAGTGATGAAGCTGGGATTGGCACCCAGGCTCTCTGATTCCCTTGCTAGGCCATGGCCCTGTAAGTCCCTGCCTTCATCCATTGCCTGACTCAAAAGCCCAAAAGTCTTTATGACTACTCAACTCTGCCCATGTTGTGGGAAAGCAGTGTAAACCATACATCAACCAGCAAAGTTGGATCCTTTCCAACAAATATGTTACAAAAACAGTTATACATTGCTGACCTCTGTTCCAGAAAATAAAGAACTAAGTATTGCCTCATAAAAGGCTAATGATTGTCCTTGTTTCATGAAACTGCCTTTTTCATATATTCAGATGCCACTGTGCTAAGGCTGAGACCCTTCTGAGGCTCAAGAGCAATTCCTCAGAGGTGGCCCTGATCTGGCCCCTGACCCAGCACCAGCCTTGATCTCAGAACAGCAGATGGGCTCGGAGGCCTTCAAGCTCCAGCTGCAGAGGTTGCTAATGCTTCTGACACCAGAATAGACCTCCAGGGATCCATGGGGACACCAGGAGCCTGTAGGCCTCTTGTTTGTGCCAACCATGGCCAAAGCCCTACTTAGAACCAGTCTGTAAGAGCAGCTTATCACTGCTGGAGCAAAGGTGAAGAAGGCAATTAGCCGAAAAAAGCCCCTCCTGTTGCCCCAGATAATCCAACTTGAGTTCAAAGCCTGGTGTCCTTGGGCAGTGGCCCCGAGGCCTCCATGGGCAGCCTCCCATCACCTACCCCTGCTCCTGTGAAACAGTCAAGCATCTTTCACAGTGTGTGTAGATAGCACATCCTACAGAGCATGGTGGCGGTTGATCTGGAACCTCTGGTGCAAACCTAGGGTCTTTCACCATTATGCCTTGTTCCCCAGGCACAGACTTCCATAACTTTTGACCTCTCATGGCAGTGGAAATTGGTTTTGATCCATTAGAAGTTTTACCGACCTTGGAGCAAGCAAGGAACCCTAACTGGATTTGAGAAAGTTGATTTGCACCATCTTCTTGAGTCAAGAGTGGGTGAGCCTCATGCTTCACATCTGGGGGCCTTGATCTACCCCCTCCCTGCTGTCCACACCCTCCAGGATTTACCTTCACAGCCACGAGCATCTTGTCCTTGGTTGGGCTGAGGTTGTAGCACTCGGCCAAGAAAACCTTTCCAAAGGCTCCCTCGCCCAGCTCTCGCTTCAACACAATGTCCCTCCTCTTGATGTGCTGCACATCTGCAGGGGGACAGAAAGGCAACAGAAGAGTCAGTCATGGGTATCTGCAAGGATAGTAAGGGACCTTGGGTACTTGGAAGTCCGTGGCAGGGAAAGCCAAGCTAGCACGCTATATTGTATGGAATCTGGCTTCAATTTGTGGCTTCAGGGTCTGACCCAGAACCAAAGCTCAGCTCTGCCCCTGACTAGTCCATACACTCATGAATCCACAACCTCCTCAGTGGGAAGACAGAGTCAATGGGAGTTAGTGCACATGAGTGTTCCAAACTAGCTCAAGTTGTAGTTGAGAGGCCATAGCAGTCTCCACACAAATAGTTCACTTGAATCCTGGGAATCTTATTAAGATGCAGATTCTAATGTAGCAAATTAATTAAAATCCTGACACCATCTCCTCTCATCTGTAAAATGGGAGTAGCACCAATGTGTTCTCTCTCTCTCTCTCTCTCTCTCTCTCTCTCTCTCTCTCTCATATTCTCCTACCAAACCCAACACAGCTCTTGGCCTGTGATAGAAACTACTAATAGGCAGCTCAAAATTATCTCAGGGAAAAACATCTCCTTGTCCCATGTCTCCTCTCACTGAAAATACAAATAGTGAGTTCAGAGACAGCCCAGCATGAGAGTCTGTGCAGAGAAGGGCTGCCACTGCCTCCACTAATTTAGCAACCTAATTAAAGTCTGCCTGCCAGGAGAAAGCAGAGCTGTGACCTCAGCCCTCCCAGCTCTTTGGAAAGAACGCTACCAAGGAATCATACAAGGAGTGGGGGCTGGTGATGAAAGGGGCAGCTGTAGATTACTCACTGACCTTTGCGTTAATTGTTCAACAGACAGAAGCCCATTAAATACCTGTATTAACATTATGAAGAGCTTTGCAGAGCCAGGAGAGGGGATTGTCTCAAATGACCTTGTTGGGAAACAAAAGCTGAAGATGGAGGACCTTGACAGACTGACCCCACAGGTGAGCTGTCATGTGACAGAGACTGGAGGACATGGTTGGAAGGCTCTTGGTTAGCATCTTGGCAGAACTGAGGATTCCTTTCCAAATAGGGTGCATGGAATATTGCTTTTTCCTATCAGAGTTCTTGATACTCTGAGGTATCTGGGTGACCTGTCTTGCAAGGATTTGTGAGCAGACACAGTGGCAGCTGTGTCTTTTTTTCTTCTCTTTTTGCAGACCAACAGCTTCTGGGGCAGCTCATCCCCAGTCACAGGGCTCCAAAGAGGCCATCGCACACTGTGGAGCTTTGCCCCAGTCTTTACAAAGAGGGGATTAAAAATAGGTTCCCTCCTTCACACCTTCTGTCTCTGTTTCCCAGCCTCTGAATGGGATTTGGGTTTAAACAGAAATCTAAAGAGTCTCCCACTGTGACAAAATGGGAGGTCAGCACCTCTCCTGGGAGGCCATCAGCTCATCATGGCTTCATGATTCTCAGGTGACTTGTGATGACACACAGGTTCCTGCAAGGTGAGAACCCAGCAGGCCTGGGAGTGAAGTTGAAGCTGCTGATTACAGCTGTTTGGTGCTGAGCCCCAGGCTTGGAACATGCAGGGCTGCTGGTGAGGGCCAGGGGCCAGAGGAAATGATCTCAAGACCTGGCTCTTCCATGGGCTTGCTCACTGTGTGGGACATCTTGGCCTCAGATTCCTCATCTATGCAATGGCTGTGGAGGACAGTAAAAGGGGTGCCTACTAGTCCCCTGAGCATTACATACAGAAGTTTATAGAGGCTTAAGCCCTCCACTGTGTAGATGTAGTAAAATTTCACTTTCATCTTATTAATATTGTTTTACAGCAAGGTAAAATGAAAGCCAAGTCAGGACCCCATCCAGTGGTCAAGATGGGCATGGAATCCAGGGCATAAGGACAAGGCAAAGCAGCCCCAGTGCCTTGAGGGAGCCTCCTCCCAGGGCCCAGGCCCCACCCCAGCCCACAGTCCATCTGCATTGCACAGAAGAGTGGTCCTCATACTCAAGCAGGCCTGAGTCACCTGGACCACTTGTTAGAACAGATTTCTCAGCAGCCCCCTCCTTAAAGTCCAATCCAGAAGTCCAGTTGTGGCCTGAGAATTGGCATTGCTAAGTTCTCAGAGGATGCTGACACTGTTGGTGTGGGAAGCACCTTTCTGGATGACTGAATAGGACTTTTCTGTGGAGCAAAGAATTAGCCAGCTGTGGGAAGCTGTTCACCTTCAGAGCTTAGACTTAACAAATCTCATGGGTGCCTACTAAGTCATGCCTCAGGGCCCCTACACTCACCTCCAGTCCTCTGCTCCCCTCCCTGGGCTGAGCTCAGTCTCCTCCCAGTGCCTCAACTGCCCAACAGACATGATGGCTCTCTGGCCTTCTTAGATGCTCTGGAGAGACGTCCCCACCAAAGCAAATTAACAGAATGCATTCTGGTGGGTGCCTACATCCCACTTCACACTCAGGCTTCACTAGCTTCTCACTCTGAGAACAGTGAGTATAAAGTGAGAAAGAAGGGAGCTCCATAAAGGCTGCGTCTACTTCTCACCTGCTGTGCTCAAGTCACATCTAGGGGCCTTCCCTCTCCTCTACCTCTGTGAGCAGCGAGGATCACACCCCCTGGAAGATCCAGATTCAAGGGGAGCACACCCAGGGAAAGGTTTCCCAAGCCTCTTTCCTCATGCTGAGAGTTCAGAGCCTGGATGTGCCCACAGAGCCCCTGTGGCTGTAGTGCCAGCTTGAATGTAGATGGGGGCAGGTGGCCCCATTACAGAAAACAGTGAGGAACTCACCTACTCTTCATAGGTACAGGAGAGAGGCTGGCAGGAAGCACCTCATGGGCAAGATCATCGTCCCCAAATGTGCAAATGGCTCTTTGTTAGAGACAAGGAAATCTCTAGTGGCTCAGAATAAAGTTGCTTTGGCTCATATGAGCTGTCTGCAGGTTGAAGCAATTTTGAGACCCATCCCTGTGCTTGCCCATGAGTGGGTTAGTGAATTCTAAGAAAGGTCAGAAGAAAACATGAGGAAAATAGACAGACTCCATTCTACCCCGAGACCTCCTCAAGAAGAGATCTTATTCCTGGACCAAGAAATTTCACCAGGTAACCAGGGAGAATGTTGGAGAAAGGCTGGCTTAGGGTCAAACTCATAAAGAAAATCACTTCCACACAGAAAACCCTCCATCCCCAGGAGACTCCAGATCCTAAGATACCATCTGAGCCACTTCCTTCTCTGGACATGCAGGGAAAGAGGTCAAGCACAGGATGTTAGCGTGCACCCACTCCTACAATGTGTCTGAGATTGACTCTCACAATGACCCTGAGAGTCAGTGGTTTTGTACCCCTTTCACATATGAGAAAAAGAATGCAGAGGGTAGCCTTCCAAATCCCCAAAGTTTAAAAGTGGCCAAGAAAGGGCTCTTTTGTTGGATGACTCCTGAGCTTCTGTTCTTCACTTCACTCCATCCTTCTTTGCTCCAGGACCACCCAATCATTCTGTCCCTAGATGCTCAACCCTCCACATTCTGCCTGCTTCAATGCCTGACAACTTTCTGTTATCCCAATCATCCCAGAACCTTATCACACTATCTTCCCAAGGGAATGGCAGGAGCTCCCTGCTAGAGGCCAAGCTCCAGGGAGGAGGGTGCGGACCAGGCAGAGTGTGGGAGGCAGAGGCTGTGCTAGGCCCTGGGGACCGGCTGGAGTAAACCATTTCATTTCTGACGTCCACACGTCTATTTGGGTTCTGGCTGTGCTTATTTTTAGCTTGCACAGTGCTGCTCAGAAATGCCTCTGGTGAAGCCTTCTGACCTACAAGCCAAAGAGTGATGGATTTTCCTAGGAGGAGAGGGCATCAATCTCCTTTTTCTGCCTAGCTGGCTGGCCCAGCAGAGTCTGGGTCACAAAGCTCAGACTATGGGATGTTAGAAGCAAGAAAGGAAGGGGGAGAATCTATAGTGCAGCCCATGGGAAGACCTTCCAGTCTCTAGCAATGAAGGGGGAGAGCACAGAGCTCGTGCCGAAAAGGGATGGGTCCTTCGGAAATGAAAAGAGATGATCCCCCCCCCCCCGGCTCTACACATCTCATTTTTGCACTAACTGTGTTCCACCACCTGCGTATCTTCTGGTTCCCACAGGACAACGGTTCATCTGACTGAATACAGAATGAAGATTTCTTCATTTCAGTTACTTTTCCAAGAATTCCTCCTCTGTAGTGAGGACCAAGATAACTATTCCATGTGTGAGAGATTCACTACTGGGAGATCTTCCAGGCCTGCAGCAAGCTTGACCTAGAGCAGTATTTCTCACTGAGCATGGAGCCTGGGTATTCTGCCCAGCAGATCTCAGTGCCCTACAGACCAGATGCATGATGGGGTTGTGGCTTTTCCCACCTCTGTTCATCTGGGTGGGCACATCTTCGAGTGGATGTGGGGGACTGAAGGAGACTTTCCTGCAGCACCTTCTGTGACCAGCATGAGAACTGGACACGATATAGCTGGATGCAGAGGTGAACTCGGACTTTACCTCTCAGTGTTAGGAGAACTGGAGGCAGGAAAGGTGAACATGAACAGGTCAGCCTTGCTGGTTGATGAACAGAGAACAGAAATGCCACCAAACGTGTGGCATTGCTAAAAGATTTTGGACTGGGAGAAAATGACTAGTTGAGAGTCCTGACCCACTGCCTCCTAATTGTGTTCTATCATCTCCCAATCCCCAGTTACTCACCTTAGAATGGGAACATGGATCCTGACTTGGTGGAACTGCTCAGGAGGCTGATTTTTTAAATTCCTAGATAGTAAAGCTGTAGGACATATCCGTAACACAACAAACATCTAAAATTTTGATTCTATGACTTCAACCCACTTGCAAAACGATAGTGGCTTGGAAAGGAACTTGGAGAAGAATGATTTTCTGCAGAAATAAAATGATCTGAGGTTGCCCACAGGCAAACAAGCTCTGACACTGGGGTTACCAGCAGTCTGTCTGAGACTGCCACCATGAAGTCTAAGCTCCAACCTCTCCAGAGTTCAAAATAGTTGCGGGAGGAGGTTGGTCAGACAATAGAATGAAGACATCACAAGGTAGAGACAGCCACCTACTCAAGATTGATATTGATCAGTAGAGGAAAACAAAAAGATTATGCCGGGTAGGTGGTTATAAATAATGGTGATAAATAATGGGGATCTGCCTCTGCTGCATAGCAGGCTGCAGGCCAGCTCCCTCCAGAGCTGGCTCCCCCAGTCAGAGAAAGAGGGCCTTAACAGAAGTTCATTCAGCACCTTGGTACCTTGGGCAGGTATTGTCCTGGGAACCGTGTGTGTGTGTGTGTGTGTGTGTGTGTGTGTGTGTGTGTGACTGAGCTGGTCCATTACCAAACGCTGAAGCCCAAGAAGCTCAGAAAGAGACCCTTCTCCCAGCACAGCTCTAAGTCTGGCCCACCTGTGGGTGTTCCCAGCCCATTTTATAACCCAGTTCCAACTGATTCCCTGCCTCATTGCAGGCACCTCTTAGAACTTTTCCTTATAGCTTCCAACTGGTTCTGTACTTGTCTCCTTTAGCTTGTCATGGTCTTGTGTCACCTTACGGACAAGAAAAATAACTGCCATCAATTAAGCACTCACAGGGCCAGCTAAATAGCTCAGTGGATCAAAGTGCCTGCAAGCAGGTGCAGGGGCCAGGGGTTTGATCCCTGGGCCTGCTGTGCCGGCCCTGCCCCCAGGGCGCACTGAGACAGCAATTGAGACTGGGTGTGGTGGCATGCACCTGTAATCCCAGCTCTTGGGAGGGGCTACAGGCAGATCATTATGAGTCCGAACTAGTAATGAGACCCTGAACACCCTGTAGACCCTTCCCTAAAAATACAGAAAGAAAGGAAGAAAGAAAGGAAGGAAGGAAGGAAGGAAGGAAGGGAGGGAGGGAGGGAGGGAGGGAGGGAGGGA
>NDGN011541664.1:0-12291 GCA_002564285.1 Tympanoctomys barrerae | reverse complement strand
AGAGAGAGAGAGAGAGAGAGAGAGAGAGAGAGAGAGAGAGAGAGAGAGAGAGAACGAACTCTGAGCCAGCTGCCAGGCTGAGGACTGACATGCACTGGCTCATACATTCTTACAATGCTCCGAGGCTCCTGTCACCACCCCAGAGCAACAGATGGGGAAATTGGGGCTCAGAGTGATCAAGACCCCTACATGAGGTGCCCGTTAGACTCCAAAGTCTAGTTCAGGCCGGTCCAGTCCACAAGGGACACACTCCAAGACTCCAAATGCATGCTCAGAGCTTCTACTTAACCCTCTGTATCCTGTGACTTTCCCCAGGCATACAAACCTATGGTAGAGTTCAATGTATAAATTAGGCACAGTAAGAGATTAACAAGAACAATAATAAAAGGGGACAATTATAACAATGTATGAAAATAAAAGTTGGGGCTGGGGATATGGCTCAGAAGCATAAGCGCCTGTCTGGCAAATACAATGTCCTGAGTTCAGTTCCCAGTACCACAAATAGATAAATAAATAAATTTAAATTTAAAAAAGTTATGTGACTGTAGTCCTCCTGAGTAATAATGTATATTAATACTTTTGGACAGTGATGGACTATGGGAAATTGAGGCCATGGGAGAGAGAGCTGTGGCTAAAGCAGTAGTAGCGAATAAGCAGACTGCATCACGTGGCCAGCCTCCAGTGCCTCATGCTTCCTACTGCAGAGAGAGCCTCTGTGCCCTGGCTAGTGTCAGTACCTGGCAGAGGCCAATGGTATCTATAGAGTCACAGTCACTTCACCATGATCCTGCATTTGCCATCTCAGTGGCTACCACCTGAGCTCCCTGGCAGCAGCCAGGATGTCATCCAGAGATGAGGAGGGCAGCAAAAGACAAAAACACAAGACCCCAGTGCCCGACAGAGGAACCACATGCACCATGGAGGAGTGAGATTCTTGGCAGGAGAGGGGCAGAGGGAAGTGGGAGAGGAAGAGAGGATCTCAGAGAAGCGTGTGTTTTCTTTGCACTAAGCAGACCCTAGGGTCTCAGGCTGCCAAAAAGACTCAGAAGAAAACATTAATTCAATACCACACATTTAATTACACATGAAATGAAATGTCTCTGAATGGAAAAGAATATCATTCTCAGAGCTCCAACTGTGGGGTTTTGAAGAGGCAGGAGGGACAAAGAGGCCAGCTCTAAGTCATGGTGGACAAAGGATACCACTGAGAGGGCATGCTCTTGCCTTCACCAGTAGCGGGGTTTCTGCCTACCATGCCAGCTGCCCTCGCCCCTTCTGTTCCTGCTGCTGTAGCTCCCCCCCTGTGAGAAGTGAGGCAGTTTCCCCACAGTGTGGTAGAAGAGCCTCACCTGGTGGGCATGGCCCCTGGGTAGCTGCATTTTCTCTTTTATCAATCAAGTCAGCAGGTTATCCCCAAGGACAGAGAAGTATGCTCTCCAAAGCTGTCCTTGGATAACTGACACTTAGGACAAAAGAAGGTCTCTTAGGGTGTTGGCAAGGGTCTTTCTAGGAGAACGCATTTCAAAGGCTGGAGAGGTAATCATAGAGGGAACCATACAATTGTCTTTGAAAAATTTAAATTTTAAGTGACTAATCAATGTGTGTGTGTGTGTGTGTGTGTGTGTGTGTGTGTGTGTAAAACAGTGGCATGGAATGGTTTTCACGTCTTAGGACTATAGATATTTCTTCACTGATGCCTGTGTGGGCTGAAGTTGGCTCATGATGGTTTATCTAAGAACCTGCTCTTCCTGCTGGTCAGCCCCTGACCCATCCCTAGCTCCCCTCTCACCTGGATGGGGGTTTCCCTCCCATCTTCTTTCCAGACTTGGCTGCCTTTGCAAAGAGGCTCTGCAAGGTGCTGGCTGCTGCTCAAGACAGAAAGCCAATGTCAAGTGTTACTCAAGGTCATTGACTAGGACTAACATGGGGCCTAATATGTGGTAGAAGATCACTAAATATTTGATGAATGAATGAATAAATTAAAACTCCCTCTGCAGCACTGCTAGAAGCTTTAGCAAGGAGAACATGACAGAGCAGGAGGAAGAAGGGAAGCTGGTAAACTGGGGAGTAGTAAAAGGGAAGCAAAGATGAGTGAGAATGGGAAAGGATCCAGCAAATCCCAAAGAGCACTCTTATTCATGTTCTGGCTTCAGGACTGGCCTAAAGAATCAAGGTCCTATTGAGTCAGGACACTTGAAAGACCCACATCCTAGCCCTCAGTCTCCAGCACTTCCGATTTCTAATCAAAGTGCCTCTGTGGTCTGCATCCGATGACGCTCAGCAACACCAGGTCCCATTCTGGGGCATGTGTGCACCCCAAGGCTAGATGTAGTGGAGAAGGATGACATGGAGACATCGTGTTCCCATCGTGATGAATAAATAAGACACCCTGCTGTTTCTGGAAGCAGCTAAGAAAGAGGATCTGAAGAGGACTGTCTGTTCTGGGGTAATTTCCAGCTCACGTTTCCTGACAGAAGCGCAGCACATGAGGCTGAATCTCCGATGTGTCCCTGCTCCCAGGTGCTACCCCTCTGGGTTCCACTGCCCTGAGCTCAGACATTGGCTGACACCATAG
Source organism: Tympanoctomys barrerae (assembly GCA_002564285.1). Taxonomy (NCBI): domain Eukaryota; kingdom Metazoa; phylum Chordata; class Mammalia; order Rodentia; family Octodontidae; genus Tympanoctomys; species Tympanoctomys barrerae. The sequence goes on along the minus strand of NDGN011541664.1, from coordinate 9,716 downwards.
ATTCCTGCCATCACCTTCCTCACCACACCACACTGCACCTGCCCTTGCATACCCACTTTCTTCATCTCATGTTGCTCTGGCACTTCCCATGGGGAAGAGACCTCTGGCTTTCATTAAGCGTTGGCTGCTGGAGCCAAGAGCAAAGAGCAAAGGAACTCCCCAAGGAAAGCCATCTGGAATTGAGAAGTTAGGTGCTGAAAGATGGATCTCAGGCTCCAGCTGGGAATCAGTCCCTCTGACTTGCCTGGCTCCTTCCCTCCCTCTCTTCTGGTCTGGATATTTGCTTTCCAATTTGATGGTGACTAACCCTCCCTCAGAATTTGAAAGTCCATACAAGGGCTTCATATCACACTGCAACCTCCCCAGAGGCCCTCTTGTTCCAGCGACTTCCAGCCTCAGCTTCTCACCCTAATACTACCCACCGAGCTCCTGTGGTGGTATCATGTTCTCACCAACAAACAGAGAACATTGTGGGCTCCAGGCTGCTCCTTCTAGCCGTGGTACTCTGGTCCAACACATAAACAGCTGGCCTCTGAAGCTATGAGATGCCACTGCACAAAGGCAGTTTGGTGTCAGGAATCAGAAACACACCTGAGAACCTTAAGGTGAACCACAGAAGGACAGACCAGAGGACACAATCATCCATTCATGGGACATATCATTGGCCTTGACTTCTACCTTGACTTCTCCCAACTACCTTAGAGTCTATGGAACAGAGCCCCCACAAACAGGAAGGACAGGAAAGGGTGTTGTGGGATTTGAATAGTCAGAGGCAATAATATATTCAAATACAAAAACACCAAATAAAAAATGGAAAAGAAAGGATAGAAGGAAACCCTGTAAATAAACTCTAGTAGTAGAACAAAGGCAATGAGAGAAAAGTGACTTGGGCCTTGGGCAAAACTGGGTTGAAATTTGCCCTTGACAACACCTCCTAGGAGGTGGCCATTGACAATTTACTAAACCAATCTCAAACCCTGATGTTTTCATGGGTGAAATTGAGAAAATATTCATCTCATCAAATTATCTAGAGGAACCAATGAGATTATGCATGTTCAGAAATGCATGTGAAGCATGTAGAATGAACTAACAGTTATAACGCTCCATGAAGAAAGATACTGGTTCCTTCTTCCCACCTGGCCAATACTCAAACTTACCTCCCTGGTAACAACCTGACTGAGCCTCAATTTTCCTCTGAGGCAACAGAAATAACATAGCCATAATAAATGCACTTACTGTATGCAACTGAGATAGCTTTCAGTAAGAGTGGTTAGAATAATGGTAGACATATAGTTGATATCAATAGGCCGTGGCCCATTGCATCAAGGCCTCCAGAACAGTCATTATTTGAATATCTGAGATCTCTGACAACATGGGCCAAATGTCTAGACTTCTTCATAGATGCCTTGCATAAAGGAAGTTGGGTAGATGCCACAGAAGGATAGATGGGCCCTCACCGTCCTCTTGGTACCTGGTGAGCTCATGTCAGTGTCTCTGTACCCACATTGCTCCCCCAATTTGGGGAACACTTCCCCTTCTACTAATAGAAATCAACTCATTCCACTAGGCCAATCATAGCAAACCTTTTAGAGCTTTCATCAATATAAATATCCCATTGAAGCATGCGTGCTGTAGGTGCACCACCAGTGCTAAATCAGCTTTAATCTTGTTTTCTCCCTTAGGTCTTCTGATCTTTCTTGTTCTTGGAAGACTTTTTCCTCTCTTCATGTCTGTTCCTAATGCAAACTTACACATCCAAGGACCATCTCTGCCCCCTTGGCTGTCCTTTGCATAAGCTCAACTCATGGGCTGCTCAGAAAAACAAGTTCAGAATGTCCTTACTGCTTAATTGGAGAAAGTTAATAACATCAGCAAAGACCAGTATTCAATTTGTATATGATGTAATTTGGTTATATTGGAGGCCTAGGTTTCTAACTCATTTGTGCTCACAGGGCTAGTCCTTAAATATCCTACATTCACTCATGTTCAGAAATATAGTTGGCCTAAAGAGATCTGTTCACCCTTGTCCTTTCCCCCTGCAATAAAATTAATGATTGGGAAGTTTGTTTTAGGTATAAAGAATCTTAGCAAGTGAGTAAGTTGCCTAGTGAGACCATCTTAGAGACTTTGGAAGGCTTTCTTTAGGAAGATTTGACTTTAGTCCTGCTTAAAGTAGTAGAGTCCCAAGTGTCACAGAGAATATGACAATGTTGTTCAGAAGGAAGGAAAGAGAAAGCCAAACAAGGAAAGGAAAAGGAAGAGGGGTGGGAAGGGGTTGGGAGAGGAACAGAAAGAAAGGAAGGGAAGGGAAGGGAAGGGAAGGGAAGGGAAGGGAAAGGAAAGGAAGGGTACGAAAAGGAGGGGAGGGGGAGGATGGGAGGGAAGAGGTGGGAAGAGGATGGGAAGGGAAGGGAAGAGGAGAGGAGGAGAGAGGAGGAGAGAGAGGGGAGAAGACTGATGAGAAGGCAGGAAAAGGGAAGGGAATGTGAGTGGAAGGAAGGGCAGGAAAGGAGAGGAAGGGGAAGGGAAGACAGAGGAGGGCAGAGAAGAGGAGGGGAGGAAAGGAGAGGGGAGGAGAGAAAGGAGGGGATGGACGGAAAAGGGGGGACAGAAAATGGAAGAGGAAGAGAGGAGAAAGAAGGGAGGGGAAGGAAGGAAAGCTTCCATCTTTCCATAGCTATGCAGAGGGTTGGTGGCAATAGCCTTACCCACTGATCCCTCCACCCTCTCCCCTACCCAGGAACCACAGGTCCCCAGCTCTTCCCAGCTTGGCTCAGCTTTCATAGGCTTCCTTGTAGCCCATCAGTGCAACGCGCTCTGTGCTGCCACCTCCCACCCCCATGCACAGCCTTGCACTTGGTCTTGGTATTTGGATGCCCCTTCTATCAGATGCCAAGGAAGGCTTGGAAGCCCTCTCCACAGACATGGGGTTCCCAGGACTTCCTTTCCTGTGGCTAGGTCTCCTGCAAGAGATATATATGTTCCCAATCCTGGCTCCCACCCCAGAGCCAAGGCTTCTACCAGTCTCCTCTACCTCCTCAGTCCCTCTTCCCTCCAGGCCAAGCCTCCTGCTCTGGACTCCACTCTCCTCAGCCCTACATATGATGGGAAGCAAGGTAAGATGTCACTGGGCTCTGGCCTTGCAGGCCCTGGGTGTGGGTAGCCTGAGCTTGGAGCAGCCAGCAGATTCGTTCTGCATGGCTTCCCAGACCCTGGATCTGTGCTTCCCCTGTTGAAGCCCACGCACTCTGCCAGGTGTTCTCCCACCACTTCCTCTGAGCAAATTTCCAAGAGTTCCCCCACACCAGATGTTAAACACAGTGGCCGAAGCTTTTCTGGCTTGGATCCTGAGCCTCCTCCTACCCTACACTTCAACCAAAAAGACAGAGAAAAAGCCAGAACTAGAGGAATTCTGGATCCACCTTCCCTCTGAAATCTCTCTGCCTGGTTTGGCATCTCAGATTAGGTTTAATGAAGTTCACCAAATTCCAAGTTTGCTGCACCTCTGGCACTGGCTAAAGCTACCAGCAAGCACTTGCATGAATGGTGCTTTGGACCAGAAGCTAATTCCTTATGGCTTTCTTGATGCTGGTAGGAATGGAGTTGCATAGAGAAGATTGGGCTTTGAACAATGCCACTCATGGTTTTCACACCAGTGCTTTGGAAGATTCAAAAATTGAAGGTCAAGGGACCATTAAGGCTAATGATCAGTGGAAAATTGGAAGCAGGGTGACATTTTCATTGGTCATCACTAGGCCTGGTTGTTGACAAATGGCTGTCTCTTATTAGGCCTGGACACTCTTAAGTGGGCCCAGGACATCAAGGGGGAGTCTCAGAGATATGAGACTGAAGAGTCTCAGACATCCTCACAGGTCCTAAGACCCTAAGCTTTATTATTCTGTAAGAGAACCACTGTTCTTCTTGGGGACATTTCTTTTCTCATTTTCCAATGAGATTGCTGCTTAATGTGATGGCATCTACCCAACCTGTTTGTCCTATGGTTGCCTTCACTTTTGTTGCTTTTTCCAAGGAAACCTTTTCCTTATGCCCCTGCCTACCTCTCCTCCCCACTTCTCCATGTAAGTTACTGGACTCCATGCTGGTCTCAACATTCCTGTTTTCTCCAAGTGCTCCACTTCTACCTCCTTTGTGGAGTGCCTGTGTGTGTACGTGTGCATGCACACATGTACACTTTCCTTTTTTGATGCATTATAGATCATTATTGCAGATTCCCCAGGCAGAAACTGAAGGCCCCTTGAAACTCCACTCTGCAGGGCACAAGCAGTGCCCATATATCATGGTCCACCAGTTTTCGCTGCCAGATCTCCGAGAGGCCAGCCCGAGGCCACAACTCCCTGCATGACCCACTTAGTCCCACAGTCACAACCAGAGTTTATGTCACATGTTCCTCACCCCAGGTCATGACCTTATGAATTCACCCTTTCCTACTCTGTTTCTTCTTTAGAATCTTACCCATGTCTGTTCTTTAGAATCTTTCATTTTCAACACAGAAGGGCCAGAAGCTGAAGGACCAGCCAGCTATGACTTTCTCTTGTGAACAAATGTGTCTTGCATCATTTATGTATGGGTCTCTTGTATATGCTTTCTGTAGATTTTGGATCAATTTACATGAATCTCCAGTTACTTCAAGTTATGACTTAGGCAGAATGAGTTAGAAAATATAAGTTATAAAATCAGGAAAGAATTAAACATTTGGATGGCAAATCAGTCATACGAAGAAAAATATTACTGCAACAGATTAAAACTACCTGATGGATGTGTCACTAAAATAAAGCACTGCCCTCTCACCACTTTCAAGAAGCACAGTTTCAAGCAGGCCAGAGTTTGGGAAATGGAACTCAGGACACAGTACTCAGCGTTACTAAATTCAAGATGTGTGAAAAATCATGGCTTCACTTTTCCTGGTGTGCCGTCTGCACTGCTCTAGTTTAGTGAAGTTAGAGTTAAACAGATAAATAAACAAAGCCACCTATAAGTGCAACCATCAGTTCCCTCAGTGACAGTGATCGCAAAGGACCTGATTTTTAAATGTTCTTTTATTTATCACATACATTCTTTGGTCATAAACTTCTCAGAGATTAAAGGGAGAAGTAGGAACTGCTCCACAGTGTGGTTTTCCAGTTCTGTTGGGGTGGACAAAGCATGGGCCAAAGAGGCATTATTTACATTACAGAGGCCAAAGGCCCCAATGCTGGCCTTCCACACACTTAGCTCTCTGCCTGACTAGCTAGGTGACACTGGGCACTTTATGGAACTTCTTTAAGGTAACATCTTATTTGGAAAGTGCAACCTACTGCTGCAGTTTGTGAGCAAATGAGTTCATAGTAGTCTGTGACCCTCAGCACATTGCCTGGGTTGAGTTTTAAGACTAAGATTTGCTTTTACTCCTCATGCAGCTTCTGTTTTGGCTGCCACGGAAATGCTCACTTGCCTCTCTGGATACAGAGACAGGGTAGAGTCCTATATCCTGTCTCCTCTAGGAGCACTCCTGCACCACCTGCAGAGTCACTGCCCATCGCAGCCTTCCAAGCAGAACTCTGATTGAGCCAGGCTATAGAGGTCCAGCAGGGCCCTCTGCTTGGCTTAGAGAGGCTATTTTGTATGCTGCATATTACAGAAGGTCAGGAGGTCTGAGGACAGAGGTAGGCCCAGGGAGGCTAGAGGGCAGTGGGTAACAGAGGATAAGCCCCAGCAGAGGAAAGCTATGCTGAATGAGCTTTTATAGCAGCATATGAAGACTTAGGAGTGGCTGAGTGGTATTTTGGCAAGTGAGTAGCCCTGTGTCTGGGACCCAGTTAAAAACAGCAGGTAGCTAGCTGAAGAATGTCCACCCATACAAAGCTTTTAAGTCACTGCTTCAAGCCTGCCTCACCAACACAGTCAGGGTCCCAGAATGCCATGGGAGTGGTGTTACTGAACATAAAAAAGGCCAGTTCAATAAAATGCATCGGTGTCCACAGGTATAGAAACTGGAGCATGAAGTTGGATATGCTGAAGGACCTCATACTCAATTGATCTACAATGTCTTCTATAAAAGTGCATGAGAGTTAGTGTGTTGGGGATGGGCTGTATGCAATGGTCAGCAGGCAGAGCTAAGTCTCCTGGTCTTCCCACTGGCCTAGAGGGGAGGACAGGCAGTTCCAACACTGCAGGATAAGCCCATGATGGGTCAGGAGAGAACCCAGGACATGTAGAGGGCATCTTGCCTACTTTTCCCAAGCCTCGACTGCTTTGTGTGTAAATGTGAGAAAATATACATAAAATTATTTCCACACAACTGTCACATGAAACACAAGCATTCATTCCAGTCTCAGCATCCCCCAATAGCAGCAATAAAATGTCTCATTAATACACTGCACGCCATTCCAGGTAATTGTGAACTGTGTGGCCATGTTTTAGTGGAGGGCTAGGAGGTGCTTTAGAGGAGGGCTTTCCAGGAAAACCCACGTTGCTCTTCTATCCACTGCCAATTCTCCAGGATGTGACTAGAAATCTCGCATAGCTGAGACACAGGAATGAGTTTTACTACCACCTTACTCAACCAGCTTAGGTCTAGCCAACCCCACTCAGCCAGACCTATGGAACCAGACTACCCTGGACCAAACTGAGCCTGCACCAATCATTTGGCTCTGAGATCTTAGGAAAATCATTCCCCTTTTCCAGTTCACAATTTTCTTATCTCCAAATTGGTATAATAATGTAGCATTCATCTCATAACATGGTTTTAAGAATAAAAGTGTTAGTGTACATAAAACACTTAGACAAACACATAGGAAGCATTAAGTCTTGTTCACCATCTTTGTTCCCACTGTCTTGTCAGCAAGAAACTCATCATAATATTAGGCTCCATCTCAGAGAAAGCATCAAGACTGGGGACATTCTCCCTGGGATGGGTTATATGACATAATTAAAACACTGTGTCACCTCTTTGAACTTCAATCCTCCCACCTATAAAACAGACTAATAAGAGTTCTCACACCTGGCCTTGAAAAATCAAGTGATATCTGTGACACAGATAACTATACTAATACATTAACAGAGGGAGGAACGATGCTTACATCTAATCTAATTGCCTTTACCTCTGTCCTTTAAGGAGAGGTGACATACTTCAGAAAGCTAAGAAACTAGACTTCTTCTTGTTCCCTTTGTCTTTCCAAGACTACGAAAGAGGACAGAACCTTCCTAGTATTCTTCTACCAGGTCTTGTTATTCCTGGAATTTGAACTGAAAGCAGATGGCCCAAGTTAGCAGAGAAAATATCAATGAATGTGCAAACAAGCGCCATCTCAGTACTGAGGAAGGAAAGAATAAAATTTCTCTGGCCTCTGAAGTGTGGTAGCTGGTTTCCCCTGAGGAGAGATAAGTGAACTCAGAAGACTTGGAAGAGAGGGAAAAAAGGGTCCACAGGGGGTAGTTTTTTGGTGAGGTGTCTGGAGGACTTCTAAGAACAGAAACATCTAAGATTCAACATTTGGCCACTCGTGTGGGTGCAAGATAAACTTCCTATGTAATGTTAACACTAGAGCAAAAGCCATCCTGCACCTGAGCTGTGCAGATGAGCAACAGTTTACACATAAAATACTGCTCAAAAGGCATGTGGTGCCTACTGAGATGAAGATTCAGGACAGCAGGGTTACATGAGGGATGTGGACCCAGTTTACACAAGGAGCTCCTCAATGAAAGCAGTGTCTTTGAAGGTTTTACAATAAAAGCAAGACAAAAATCAGCCTATCATATCCCAGGTGATAAATGTGTGAGAGATTGGAAAAACGTGTGCAGCACAGAGCCTCAATACTTTCATCTGAAAGATGCCCAGCTATCATCCAGCTTGTGAAGTCTTCATCATTGTCCCTCTCCCTACTTGATATCTAGCTCTCCCTCGGTGTCTAATGATCCTTCACAGATAACACAGACAAAAGAGAACTCATGCTTGTTACCGATGCACTGACCTTGACACGACTTTCCTGTAGTGAGTAGTGTTTCCTCATACTGTCTCAAACCCTAATACAGGAGGTTTCCTTGAGGACTCCTTCCTGCCCTTTCCCCAAGGTCATCAGTAAACCCTGTCACTTCCACTGCCATACATTCCCCAAATGGGTCCACATCTGCAAGAGATCAGCTGCTCCCATCCTGCCTCCATCATGCTATCCCAAACCATGAGGATGTCACCCAGACAATGGTCTTTAGCACTTTCCATTCTTATCCCCCTATCTACCATTTTCTCTATGATGGAACATGATCAGCTACAAGTTCTGTTTTTAAAATAGTTAAATAAGAATCTTAATGTAACTTTCTCTACTTTAAAACTGAGTTTAGAATAAAATCCAAATTCATTTTGTCATTGCATACAAGATATGATTTTCTGGGCTGGCCAGATAGTTCAGAAAACTAAAGTGCCTGCTTAGGCAGAGCACAGTGGTTGGGGTTCAATCCCCAACCTGCTGTGGTGGCCCTGCCCCTGGGGCATGCTGAGACTGATTGTGACTGTGCCTGTAATCCCAGTGCTCAGGAGGCTGAAAACAGGAGAATCACTATGAATCTGATCTTCATAGCGAGACCCTGTAGACCCTGCACTAAATACATAAAAAAGATATGATCTTCCTTTGTCCCCAACCTCATCTCCAGCCACTCCTCCATCACCTTCTCTGTGCTATTACCACCACCACTGCCCTTGTTCCCTGTCTCATATATTTCAAACTCAGTCCTGTCTCTGATCCCTAACAGTGGCCAATGCTTCGCTCTAAACTCATGATGTCCAAAGCCACTTCTAATACAGGATACTGGGTTGGTTCTTAAGCTCAGTGACACTGTTATCTGATACTTGTCTTATCTATGTGTCCATTTGTCACCAATCCTCCCAGTGTAACAGGACCTTCATGAGTGCCCAGGCTCTGTGATCTCTTAGTGTTGTACCCCAGAACCTCCAATACTGCCTAGCTCACATGGTACTCAACACTTGTGAGTTGAATGATTGAGTGATTGCGTCTGTAGGTTTTACCATTACTCCACAGGCTGGAAACATTGAAGGAGGGCTAGAGATCCAGCCCCCACCCAGAGGGCTGCAGCTTCAGCAGATCTAAATTCTGAAGCCAAGGTAGGCATGCTAGTTATTAAACCAGGGCAGTGCCCCGCAGGAGGGCAATCACAGCTCTGAGTTAATATTGAGCTTAAAGCCACAGACATCAGAGCACAGATTCTATCAGCAAAAATGTCAGTGTTAAAGGTACTGAGAATCAGGAGCTTAGGTTCTCCATCTCCCCTGAACACCACAATGGTGTCTCATCCCAGGACTGATGATATTTACACTGAAGCCTGACCACATCATTAACTTATTAAAATACTGGCACCAATAAAAAGCCTTTCATCAACCAGAGGCTTCTCAGGCATATGGGTTCCATGAACCTGTTCTTGGGTATGGCTAGGAGGGGCCAGGACTAGGAGCTCACTCTTTGGAAGGACATCCTTCTAAGAGGCCAAGACATTCTGCCAAGGCCATGAAGCTGAATCCTCAGCAGGGTGAGAAAACGAGGATCTGGGAGACTGCCTCCTGCATCTCCCCAAGTGCCTGCAAGGTAAAGCCAGCAACAGACCCAAAATTAGACTATGAAATCAGCAAAAATTGCTTTCCTCAATGCAGTTGCTTAGTTCACAGGTATCAGCATATATAGTTAGTCAGGTTGAGAATCCTACCAATT
>NDGN011541662.1:4019-23490 GCA_002564285.1 Tympanoctomys barrerae | reverse complement strand
AGAGAGAGAAAATCGCAATCCATGAAAGTTAGGAAAACTCTCAGCTAAGCTCCCAATATCAAATGCCAAGAGACACGTACCAGGATATTCACAGCAGCGCTTTGTAATCCCAGATTTGCAACTGCCCAGTGTCCATCAGCAATAAGATGAACTGCTCAACCGCAGTACAGTCACACAAAAGAATATTATATAGCAAGAAAATGAGCACCTATCACTACACACCATGTGGATTAATCCTGCAGTCATCAAGGAGAGTGAAAGAAGCCAGATGTGAAACAAGAGAACAGACACAAAGAACAAGCACTGCCACCATGAACCCATACTGTCAAAAGTCAGAGATCCAGGGGGACTGTGACACAGATACGCTCCCCAGCTAAGGCAACAGTTCACCACATGTGCAGGGCCCTAGAGGCATGTTTACTGCAGTAGGAGGTAGGTGTGTGTGATCCAGCATGGGGTGGCACACACTTGCAATCCCCGGACTCTGGTAGGCTGAATCGGGAGACCCTAAATTGAAGCCCACCCTGGACATAATGCAACATTTTCTCAAAATAAAAATAAAAATGGGCTGAAGATGTAGCTCAGGGTGAAGGCCCTGAGTTCAATCCCCAGCACTCTATAAATAAATATACAAATAAATAAGTAGTAGGCATGTGTCAAGTCTAAAACCCTCCACACAGTTCCTAAACAGCTGCTTCGGATTTGTCTCGTGTTGGAGAGTGTCATCGTTTTCTTTGAACACACAATTTACAGCTGTGTAGTTCACATCATCCAATGCAACGACAGTCAAACATCTGGGACATGTAACAAAATGCTCCTGCAAAACAGAAAGTGTGGGCAGGAGGCAGGAAGGCAAGGCACTAAGAAGTCACTGGAGAAGGTATTGAAATATGCATTAAGAAAGTGAAACCTAGCTTTACTGTTACGTCATGGAACAGGAGTACAACTGGGATATGGGACTATTAGCCTCGTCCTCACACGAGGAAGTGTGAGGACTGGGAAGTGGAGCAGGGCAGGACAGGCACCTGTGGTTACCTACTCCCACATGTGAACACCAGGGAGATGACACATGCATGGGTGCATGGGCAGACCATACCCTGAATGTCTCCCTGAGTACTCAACCAGGCTTTATGCAGAGACCCAACTAAAATGGCATCACTGAAGTTATTTATAACAAGGAGGTCAGATTCCTAAATGGCCAACTATAGGCAACTAATAACACCCGCAAACCCGGCAAGAAAAGGCAAAAGCAAAGAGAAACAAAGAAAAGGAGAGGAAATAGGCACCAAAGAGTGAGCAGCAATGGTTACCTCTTACAGTTGCTGCATTTCTTCATACTCCTTTCAAATTAAAAAATCCAAGAGCATTCACTTAGGAAATCAATGTGCTTTTGTCTGACCTTTTTCAAGTTTATATGTTGTAGTTCTTCTAGAAAACTTGTTGATTTTTTGAGACAGCTCTGGATCATTGTGAAATAAGATTTAGTGGGAAGTAAAAGATGCCAGCCCTTTACCACAGCTGCCACAGTCAAGTTTCTGCTTGAGCATTTATTTTCTCTCCTTAATCTCCTGCAGGGTGGGAAGAGGAATTAGACATTGAGTGAGCTCATGCCCAGTTTAACCCTAAGTCCTCAGACACAATATTACCTGGGAGGACCCTGCTGTGGCTTCTCCCTGCAGCCCACAGTTATTTATTAATTGTTCTACATGCAATTACAGGGCCCTGTAACAACTGTGCAATGTCTTCTCCTGCACACGTGTGCCACTCCCCGGCTCCCCAGCTCTTCCAACACTGTGTAACCCTAGGAAGTATTGCTCTACTTCTTAGCTGAGCCTCTAATAAGCGTGCAATCCAAAAGCCACCTTGATTGCAAAATTTTTGAGATTGTTCAAGTCAGGATGAGATGGGATCTCAATGACTTTTTCTATCATATAAGTCATTGTGTCACAGGCTTTACCAAATGCACACTCTGCTTTCTGTAAGAGGAAAAACCTCCATCCTAAGTGAAATCCTCACACTCTTAAAAAAAAACACCTTTCCTAGGAAGAGACTAGAGTAGGAGGAGCAGCTAAAAATGCCAACTCAACTCCCATGTCATTATGTTTAAGCAATGTGTCTAAAAGGAAAAATATTAACTATTTCTACCAGGCATGGAAACACAGTCCTGTAACCCTTCCACTCTGGGAGACTGAGACAGGAGGACCACAAATGCAGACCAGCCTGGGCAATGCGGTGAGGCTTTGTCCCCAGGGGGAAAAAAAAAGTTAGAAAAGAGAAAGGACTAGCAACTTAGCTCTGGGCAAAATACATGGATTCAGTCCCCAGCAGCACAATACATATATTTTTAATTTTTTGTATATGTATGTTTTTGGTACATGGTCTCACTACACAGCTTGGACTCGTAGTGAAGCTCCTGTCTCAGCCTGCCCAGCGCTGGGATCATAGGCATGCACCACCTTGCCAGTTTCAGTGGCTGGCATGGTGAGCTGGGGTTCTGGGATCCACATGGCATGTGATACCAGAGATCAAACCTGGGTCCTCACACATGCCAGGCAGGGGCTCAGACCTCCAAGCTATCTCCCCAACACAACACAACATTTTTTAAAGGGTGATTTTTATTTGCTTTTGCAATTATTTTTTTTTTAACACTTTTCAAACTTTCTGCATTGACTGGCAATTGTCTGTGTTATTCAAAAACCAGAATCAAATGCTACGGGGCACAGAACATGTGGGGCGGAAAGATGTACAGGCTCTGGGGCCCAGGGCATCCCTCAGGTTGCTCAGGTTCAGACAGTTCCCAAATCTTCCTTTCAAGGATGCCTCAAAGCTAAGGCACCTGATCCTCCAAAAACCCCTCTGCCACTGTGGAAAACCACATGGCATTCATTATCCATGAGGGAGGCTGACAATGTGGCGGCAAACAGAGAAAAATCTGAGCCTGTGACATGACCTGCCTTCACCTGTTTTCCTTATGCTTTTCAGTGTTGCTTTTGGCAAAAAAAGAAAAACTGAGCGCTGTGCTCTCACACAGTCTCTAATGGTAAAACAGTCTCCTCTAACGGTAAAAGGCAGGGAGAGACTGCTGCGGGATGCACCATACATGGCGAACTCAGGCACCTGCTCTTTGATCAAGACCCTCGCTATGGGCAGGGAGGAGCCACAGGCCCTGCCTACCCCACCACGGCCCACAGTGGAGGAGACAGAGGAGGACAACTGTAGAGGGCGTCCACCAAGGGCTTCCACAGGTGGAGGATGTAGGCCACCAGCTTTGCTACCAGCAGCAGAATTAGACAGTCACATCAGAAAGTGAAAACTCCTTAATCCCAGCACCCTGGGAGGCCCAGCCAGGAGCATCCCAACTTCCAGCCCAGCAACTTAGCCAAGGTCCTGGCTCAAAATAAAAATAAAAAGTAAAAAAATAGGGTTGGACATGTAGCTCAGAGTAAAGGCTGTTGGTTCCAACTTCACAAAGAAAGAAACAAAAGAGCCTCCTGTTCCCCTTCCATGCAGTGACCCTGGCACAGCAATGCACATCTGACAGCTGTAGAAACTGAGGTTCGGTAGGTAAAGCATCTTGTTCCTTAGCATCTTCTCTCCAGACTGTAGTATGACGGGAGCACAGGCAATGCCTGGTACACCCAGCCCTGGGGAGGGCAGTGTGAGCCCTGCAGTCTAGGTGCGGGCGACATGTGACTGGCTGGCCTGAAGAGAAGGGACACCAGGCAGGCTGAGCACACTGTTGTGGAAAGACACCTAGGGCAGCTATTCTAGGAGAATCAGCCCCCACAATAAAAAGCCATCTTCACACACAGCCAAAGATCCTTTCCCTCTCTCTTTCTTCTCTCCCACCCCAAGCAGTATTCAGGGGTTAATTTCTAAGGCCCAGGCCTGGTCCTAATTTCTCAAAGAGAAATTTTCAAAAATTGTATTAACACTAATTTCTCATCTGCATGCCCAGATGGAGGCATTTCCTACACACAACCAGGCAACAATTTGCCAGTCTACTTGGCCTTTAGCAGTGAGATGCCAACTTATTCTTTATTTTTTTGACACTGGAAAGCAAACTCAGGACCTTGCACTTGCCAGGAAGTCACTGTGCCACTGAGCTATATCCCCAGCCCCCGTGATGCACATTCATTCTGAGGCAGACGCAAATCTGTATAATATTAGATATATTAGATGGTACAACATTCTCCTGCCACTTTTTCCTGTTTCCCCACATTCCTTTCCTCTTTGCTTTTTCCCTTTTGCTTTCCAAACAGAATCTATTTTACTCAGGTTGGCCTTGAACTCATGGCAATCCTCCTGGCTCATCCTCCTAAATGCAGGTGTACACTACAAGGCCTGGCTCTGTGCTTCTTCCTTTACTTCATCCCAAGCAGACCTACAACAGAAATGAACGGGACACCCCAAGAGTCCAGATGCCTTCACAAACTCAATTTCCCAAACCAGAGGGACCCTGAGAAATACGCTGGACAGCAGTATTTCTGAAATTCAACACTGGACCCAGGGAGGCTCCACTCCTTCAGAGAACAGGGGATTGTGGGAAATGAGGAAGAAAGATAGAAGTTGGGAGAATCAGGTAGCAGAAGAGTGTGTTCCCTTTAGTCCGTCTGAGTAACCGCAGTTTTGGTCACTGTATGCTGGGCACAACCTGGCCGCTGCCACATGGCTTCCATTTCTGCAAAGCTGGTGAAGGATCAGAGGAATCGTGTCCCATCACATCAATTGTGCAAAAAATCTTAACTTTGTTTTTTTTCAAAAAGTCAAAAGAAAAGTAGATTCCCTATGGTATCTGACTTAAACAAATTAAATGCAGGTTTCATGTAGTCTATAGGATAAAGACTCATAAATACATGCAAGATGATACAAGTTAGGTAAAATACAATCATTCTAATTGTTCAAAAATCTCAGGTGGCAGCTGAGAACAGTGACAGATACCTACAAGTCCAAGCCTCTAGGAGACTGAGGCCAGAGAAACACTAGTTCAAGCCCAGCCAGGACAACATAGATATTTAGTGGGACTCTGTCTGAAAATTTAAAAGGAACAGAGAGGGGATGTAGCTCAGTGTAATTCCTAATACCACAAGAAAAAAAAAAATCAAATGTGTAATCTTCCATTCTTCTTTTCCATCTGTCTGATTTATTCCACCTAAGGCAGGTGGCTTCCCTCTGAAATAAAGAGTTCCTTGCACAGTTTTTATCTACATAAAACAGGGAACTGACCTGCAAATCCTAACCCCTGCCTCCCATTTCTTGTTTCCCAGAACTCTGGCTGGAAAGTGTGTCAAGCCACGCGGGCAGGACCCATCTGAACCTCCCCTGGCCACACTAATTCCGCTCCAGCCAGCCCCACAGACCTGAGGGGCCTCCTCCCGGCGCCTGTGGACTCACTTCCGTCCCTGGAAACGTTCAAAGCTCTGTGTTGTTCACCAGCTGGTAAAGCTGAGCGAATCCTCATAAATCAGCTGGGCCCAGAGCACGGCGCACGGTGGCTTGTCCCTGACGCGCAGAGCAAACAGGCGTGCTCTGGGTTCACAAAAGGATATTCACACGTTCACAGACGCCCCCTTTCATCCTGTGATCACAGTGCCTTCTGACGAACTCTGTTCCTGGCCACCCTCTAGGTCTGCACAGAGGGTGATGCCGGGCCAGCATCTGGCTGCCAGGGTTCAAGGCAGGGCTTTGCTGCTACACAGGGCTTTGCGACTCACTGAAGTCCGCCAGCATCCTGCCGGTAGCCAAGGACACAGCAGAGGGTTGGCAGGAGGATTAAGGAGGGTTCATTAGAGGGGGCTCTAAGATGTCAGTGCTCAGTCGCACCTCTGACCCAGCTCTGAGAGGAAGGCTGGCTATGAAGTGAGGATAGAGTCACCATCCTGTGTAACTCTGAGAGTCCATTAAGTTCTCAGAAAGCCCTGATATGAACCGATGAACTGATCAAAAGTATGCCACGCAGTGGGGTGTGGTGGGACACACCTGTCATCTTAGCCCTTGGGGAAGCTGAGGCAGGAAGACAAAGCAGGCTTGATTCCAGCCTGGGCAATTCAGCAACTTAAGGAGAACTTGTCTCTAGGTTTAAAAATTTAAAAGAAATTGGGGACATAGCTCAGTGTATACACCATGGTTCAATCCCTAGAACCACCACCAAAATTTTAAAAAAAGAAAAACCAATGTGGTAGTTGGTCAGGTTATAAGCCTGCTACCACCAAAGCGCTAAGCACCCCTCCTATCACCATCCTGCATGAGATGGGCAGCCCGTGAGCAGGAAGCACTCTGGGCTGGCACCCAGCATACCTGCAGCCTGTGCTCAGCCTCGCCCGGGGATCTGAGGACACCAGTGCTACCCGTCAAGCCTCCAAAAATGAGTTAAATTCTAAAACCTGATGTGGAAAAGCAGAAATATTGTTAAAACCCAGAAACTGTTCTATGGGGTAAGCAGACTCCAATTTGCATTCTACAATACAGAACAGCAACAGCCACTAGAGATCAAACTACCAATCCCTTTATATCCTTGGTTCCTTTAAATTCTTGACACAAGCTTTTTATTCCCATGTTCCCAGGGAGAAAAACCAAAGCTTTCAGCGAAGGTGAGAAAATCTCCTGAGGTCACATAGCGGAGTCAGAAATTAACCCTGGGCATATGGTGAGGTAGCCCTGCGGTGCCAGCACTCTGGGAAGGTGAGGCAAGAGGATAGCAAGTTCAACTCCAGCCTGGCAGTTTAACGAGACTGGCACTGTAAAAAGGGCTGGGTATGTGGCTCAGTGCAGAGGGCCCTGGGTTCAATCCCAAATACTCCACCAAGAAAAACAAAGAAATGAAACCTGGGCCTACGGGACCCCACAGTTTGTTCCAAGTCTGAGTAACATCAGTGGGACTCCAAATCCTAGGCAGAACAATGGAGGGGGGTAGTCACAAGGAAGATGGTGACTGACAAGGACCAGAAGGCGGCGCCAGCCTGTCATGAAGTCCTGCTTCACTTAGGGCTACAAACACTGCCTCCAACCCCACTGCTTCCAAGCCACAGATGCTGATGCTAACGCAAAGGAAAGATCCATCAAGATGCGTAGAGACTGCACAGAACGTCCCTGCTGCTGGTCTGTAAAGCATTTGGCCTGGAGGTCCTGAAAATCCTGCCCACCCCGGAGGCCACAAAAGCTCTTCCTTCCTCCTTGCTCTCTGTCCTGCCACCGCCCCCACAGCCTCTCCCAGATCTTCTTGCTCCTGAGGTAAAAACAAAAACAAAAACAAGAAAACAGAAGCTGAACCCAGTGGCTCAGGGTGGCACCAGCTGCCCCCAGTCTGATCGTAAAGGGCACCCTGCCAGCCACCTTTCATGGGTCTCAATGGGCTTCTTCACCCCAGTGTTATGGAGAAACACAAGATCAAAACCCAGTTCCCCAAGCACTTCCTCCAGGGAGCTCCCACACTCCAATGTGCATCTAGAGCCCCACCTCCTTTGAGCCAGAGCAGGAGAAGGGGAAACCGATCACGAGCTGGGATCCCAGCCCCATGCTCAGCCCGGCACTGCCTGCGGAAGGGTCCTGGGACATCAGGCACCCCTAGGACCCAAGGAAAGCCCAGCCCAAGAGCGCCTCCCAACCTGAGGCAGCATCCAAGCCATTCAGTAGAAAGCAGACCAAACCAGAAGCCAGCCGGGTGGGGTAGAACACTCAGATCCCAGTGTTCTGGGAGGCTGAGCCAGGAGGATGGCTGAGTTTGAATGAGCCTAGTCTGAGAAAGTTGATAACTGAGCAAGATCCTATCTCAAAATTTATAAAAGGGCTGACGATGTAGCACGGCGCAGCAAGACACTCAGAAGCCTTTTATGACGCTGAGGACCGGTGAGGATGACTCCTCCCTCAGGAGCTCACAGGCCCCTGTGAGAGCCTGTATCCTATTGGGGACCCAGGGGATGGCAAGCAAATGACCAGCCGATGAGAGACAACATCAGCAGAGGCCTCGGGAGACCCACAGGCTGAACCCTAAGGAATATCCAGTCCCCAGAGCTGCGAAAAGAGACAGAGGTATAGGGGATAGTACGCAAATGCCCTGCCTCAAGAACTGACATATTATAAACCCAAAGTCTGCTGTGACTTCAAATAAAGATGCAGATTTCATCAGATTGGGCTTTTGGGAGCTACAGGAGGAAGTGAAATCAAAAGGTCCAGAGAGACAGGAGATGGAACAAGACTATGGTTTCAACATTTGGGACCTAACACCTAGAAAGATGCCGTAGTGATCAACTAGATTAGAAAAGGCGCTGAGGTCTGAGGGGATCACCTCAGTTTGACAATGCCATCTTCAAGATATCTGTGAGAGCCCTGTGCACCAGCGCATGACTGCAGCCCAGCAGCAAGAGCCTGTCTCAGATAAAACAGAATCACTAGAAAAAGATGGCCCTCCAGTACTGAGGCAGAGATGTGCGTGGCACAGCTGAGGCTTGGCACAGAAGCGGGAAGGGCAGAATAAAACTAGGAGGCTGTCAGCAGTGATCACGCTTCAATCCATAAGCCTGAGCTGTCAGCCAACATGCCAGAGAGAGCAGTGGACCCAGGACACAGCTCTGGGCAGGATGGCACTCACATAATGGGGAAGAGAAGAGTCACCGTGAAGGGACAGCGGCCTCGGGCAAAGTAAGCCGTGAAGAACAGAAGGCAGTCACCATGTGCTGTGAAGGAGGACTGCACAGCCACGCCCAAGCTGTTCCCAGCGTGCTGACCACTGACTGCTGACCACTGGACAGAGCCACAGTAGGGCCATCGGAGGCCTTGATAAGCACAGTTTCAGGAAGCAGTGACCAAGGCAAAAGCCAGAGTGGGTTTAAAGAAGGAGGATGTGGAGGAGAAGCCACCACACAGCAGAGGGGAAAGGGGGCAGAGCCCATAGGAGAGCACAAGGCCACTGAGCACCAGTTAAGGTGTTGCCAGAGCCGCCCAGAAGAAAGGCTAGAAAGATAGAGGAAGTGGCACATGGCGAGGGGAGGGGTGGCCAGCATGCTCGAAGGGGCATGATTTCCAGGGAGCTGGCCTGAGGCAGCCACCAGGAGGTGGAGCTACGGGAACTCAGGTGTGGGCCCCAAGCCAGCAGGTGAGCAAGTGGGGGTGCTGTGACTCTCATCGAGAAATCAAATCCTAATAGGCACTGGTAAGACTGTGGGGCAAAAGATCCCCTCTGCACTGCTGGTGGGAACGTAATCTAGTATAACTACTGTAAAAATCAATGTGGAGAATTCTCAAAAAACAGAAAGTAGAAATTCCATTTGACTCAGCTATTACCCTCATAGGTATCTTCCTGAAAGAATTAAAGACATTTTACCACAATAATGTATGCATATCCATGTTTATGATCCATAACAGCTGAATCTGTGAAGTAGCTGGTATGCCCAGCCACAGATGCGTGGTATTTACACATTGTGGAGTACTAGTCTGCTATAAAGAAGGGCAAGCTCGAGTCATTTGTAGGAAAATGGATACACCTTGAGACCATATGTTAAATTAAGTAAATGAGATGCACAGGCTTAAAGATTACATAGTTTCTTTATAAAGGATTTAAAGAGCAAAATAAAAGATAATACAAAGTAGGAATATGCAATCTTACAAAAATGATAAATGGGTCTAGAGATGGAGGGAGAGGACAAGTGAAGGAAATGTGAAAGGATTTAAGATGTGTTATCTATAGGGACCAACCCCCACGACAAATGCAATCATTACGTCCACCAAGCATGTAGTAATAACCATTTAAAAAAAAAAAAAAAACCTCCCCTTCTGTTGGCTTCCAATTACTAAGTAGAAGCAGAAAGTAAGCTATTAGCTAAGAAAAGAAAAGGAAGAAGGGATAAGGAAAGTGGCAGATATCAGGAAACACTCTTCCAGAAGCCATGGGAAAGTAAAAGAGCTGGGGCAGCTGTCCTCTCCTTGAGGGCCAAAGAAGAAGAATACGCAGTGACTTTTCAACTGTCCACTACCTAGACAGCTGCGCCAGTTCTCAGAAGCACGGGGAAATCTCACACAGCTTCCAAAAGCCTACAGCAAGCCTGGGCTTGCATGGTGTTTCCTTCCTAGAAAGGGAGTCTTGCCTGTTACCTGGCGCAGAGGGTGGCAAATTTCTCAGTCAAGGGCCTGAGCCTTTGATTACATTCAGTAGTGCAGGACATTCTGTTGCACTTCTTGAATTTTGCAACTGCAGAAGGAAAACAGCTACAGACGATAATAAAGAGAATGGGATAGGTTGAGTGGCACAAGCTTACGCTCCTCGCTCCTCAGGAAGCAGAGGCAGGAAGATCACAAGTTTGAATACTGCCTGGACAACTTGGCAAAACCCTGTCTCAAAAATATTTTTTGAAGAGCTATGTAAAAGCTAATGATAGATCACACAAGGGTTCGATCTCTAGTATCACAGAAAAAAAGAATAAAAATTTTAAATGGACCTGGCAGTGTCCCAATAAAATTCTGTGTACACCAACTTAAAACATAGTTTTCCAGGCTGCGGAGATAACTGAGTAGTCTAAGCACCTGCCTGGCAAGCCCAAGGACCAGGTGTCGATCCCCATTACTGCAAGCCATGCCAGCCCAGGAACTGAGCATGGTGGCACATACCTATAATTCTGGGGATAATTCATGGGGCACATACCTGTAGTGCTGGGGAGGCTGAGACAGGAGGACCACTATGAGTGTGAATTGTGTAAACAGACCCTGCATCAAATAAATAAATAAATAAATAAATAAATAAATATTTTTTTAAAAAATACTTTCCCAATTCCAGTTACCTAGAATTTAATCATCTTCTGATGACTATATTAGGACATCCTATGTTCTCACCAATGCTAAAGTAAAGTCTCCATGAAATTCAGATCATAAAGGACAATAGGATTTAAATCCCAGGTGGAGACAAGCCTTCCAAAGACTGGTTCATATAGTTCTTTTAATGTATAACACTACAAATATCTTTCATTGTGATATCAAAGTATAATAAAAACATTCCACTCCCCCACACTGCATTCCTCTGAGATGATCATAATCATTTGGGAAGCAGATACTAGCAGACAGATAAAGGCTTATGGTAAAGTACTAGAGAAAGAGGGCTGTCTGCATCTTAGTAAACAAACATCAGCACAAACCAGCTAGAAAAATCCAGGTACTCAACATTCCAGGAATTGGTATTCTGCTTATTGACTGAGCTGCAAAAGTAAGATTCTTACCTTCACAATACAGAACCTCAAGGGGCAGGGGTTTAGCTCAGTGGAGCAGGACCTGCCATTAAGCATGAGGTCCTGAGTTTGACTCTTAGTCTACCCCCCAGCAAAAAAAAAAAAAAAATTTACAGAGATTTGTTTGCAGAATCAGGACATTAGAGTGGTCCTTCAAATGGACTTTTTCATGTTAGTTCCACTCGTCAGTTTCCCCATAAGAACTCTTTGCTTCCTAGTTCCTGGGGACCCCAATCTACACCTCAAAGCCAGCCACCAGGTATCCTGGATTCCACTGCACTGAAACGTTCCACATTTGTGGAGGCCAGGCACCCCCACGTGATGAGTCAGCACTTTAAATGTGGCCGGATGCTTGGGGACTTTAAGACTTAATTTTATGCAACTTCATTGAAATTTGAATGCAAGTAGCCAACTATATCACTGGCTACCATGCTTGATAGAAAGGTATTAAGAAAAAATGACAGTGAAACGTAGTTAAGCATTATGTGTTCTTTTCCTTTCTGCTTAAATTCCAAATCATAAAGCAATACTCCTTGCTTTAAAACAGCAACAAAAATAGTCTTGTAAAGATGTGCTCCTTAGCAAAAAAAAAAAAAAAAAGACCCCAAACTTTCTCCCTTGACAGCTTCTCTAAAAAGAATGCCCATTTCACATCCTACCAGCCAAGGTTATTAAACAACTTCCAACACTGAGGGCAGATAAAGCCCCACAGAGAATGGAGAACAGATTCCCTGCACAGGAATTAAATTGTTGGCAAACAGAGCCCCAAATAAATCCCCGTGGAACATCATCAGCTTCGCCGTCCTCTTGGGATATAAACACCACCACACTGGCAGTGCCAATCTCTGTAATTACCTTGTGCTGTGTGCTGGCAGCCAGCGCTGGGACAGGCGGCAACAGGCTGGATGCTAATTGCATCTCCTGCATGGGCTGTTCTTCCTCATCACCTTATGAGAACCAGTCCCACGGCAAGGCCAACCTGGCCTTGGGGATGGGAGGGATTCCTGGGATATCAGGGGCAAAGGAGTTCCTGGTCAGAAATCCATGTTCTTTCCAAGAGTTTAGCTTCCTTTGATACCATTAAAGGATCTGGGACAAAGCAAAGATTTCTCCCTATCCCTACACAGCCCCCAAATTAAGCAAAACACACTTGGTATACTATATCCCAGCTAGATTTATTTTATATATCTATCAAAATCAAGAAACTTAATTCTCTGGCATTTTTCTCTTTTCCTTACCTCCCACTACCCTAGCAGAGCCCAACTCCCTCCACCTCTGCCCACTAATGCCCTTTCTGTCCTGAACATAGGGTCTGGAGCACAACAGAAAGCCAGAAGCCTGACCTCTTCCTCTGGTCTCCAGCTCTACCATCTGTCACCTCAGACAGGCTCTTTAACTTTTCAGTGCCTCAAGTCAGATGAAGAAGAAGGAAGAAGAGGAAAAAGAAGAGGAAGAGGAAGAAAGAGAAAGAGGAGAAGGAGAAGGACGAGGACTGGGAGGGGGAAGAGGAGGAGGAGTAGAAGGAGAAGGAGAAGGAGGAAGAAGAGAAGTAGGAGGAAGAGGAGGGCAGGGGTAAGAGGAGGAGAAAAAAAGTAAAGAAAGAAAGAAACAACAGCAGTTATGCTTGAAAGGATCAATGATGAAGAAGGTAGTCCCACGATACACTCAGGGCAGAGTGTGCCCATCTAAATCCTCTGCGGAGAAGCACCCTCCTGGTTTCAAATTCTGCTCTGTCTTCCACCATACTTAGAATAAAATCCAAACTTGTGCCCTAGACCTCATCTCCCGGTCCTCCAGGATCCTGCCATCCTGTTTCTGCTCTGGAACACTCGGCATCCAGGTTCCCTTTTTCACTAGCTGGCTCTTCCAGGGCACAGGACCTGATCCATTTAAAGTTCTGTCTTCAGGATCCAGGGCAAGGCCTTGCTTCAAAAAGTGTGCAGAACACATTATGATGACAGAAGGCTTCAATGAATGAAGGAAGGAAGGAAGGAAGGAAGGAAGGAAGGAAGGAAGGAAGGAAGCAAGCCATGTAGCACAGAGCAGAGTGGACGCTATGATGCCCAGCCCAGATTCCCTCCTGTGGACCAATGCCTGCCTCAGTTGCTGTTGGCAGATACCCTTCAGCAAACAGCTGCCTTGCTCAAGGTCATGCTAGGTCCTGGGGGCTGTCCTCACCTGATAGCGCATCTGTGAAGGGGTATGAAGGCCGGAACATCTCAGTGCAGGACTCAGTCCACCTTGTGGCCACTCTAGCTGCATGGAGACTGTGCTGCAATCAGCCACCTCCAGGGCCCAGTCCTGTGCTCTCTGCTCCACTGCCAGGAGCAGACCTCAGGGCACTCCTCGGAAACATGCCACACACTGACCTCTGGCCCAGAGGCTGCCTCCAGGCAGGGCAACATGACACAAACAAAAGCCTGTACAAATGAACTGTGGCTACCATCCCATGTGGGCCTGCAGAAGTAGGCTGTGGAGGTCCGCACACTGGGCACCTTTCTGCCCTGTGCTACTGGATCCCCTCTTCTGCCAGAACTAAGGGCTTTTATCAATCTGGTGCCCAGAGCTCACAATAAAATCCTACCGACTGTTGGGGTTTTAGACTTGTTTCCTGAGTCCAATACGAAAGAGTTCAAGGACCATCTGAAATCTGCTTCCACTCCCTCTCCCTTAGCACCCCCTCACTTCTTACTCCTTATCATTCCTATCCATTCCTATTAGAGGATTCAGAAGCACACACAGAAACCTTGAAAGTGAGTGCTGGAACCCCACAGTCTAGGACCACATTTTTCTTATAATTATGGCAAGATGCTCAGAGCTATTTCTCATGCAATCCTCAGATTCTGCAGACAAGCTGCAGCTTCTGTCCCACAATTCTCAGGAAATCCAAATGTCCACATGCTTTACTGGTGACATTCTGGAGCTGCCCAGATGGACCACAGCTTTCCTTGTGCAACCCTGCACACTGCAGATGTGCTTTGCTTCCACAGGGTGCAAGAACATGGCCAACCAGCAACTCCCCAGCCCACAAGGGCTCTTCATGTCAAGGACAAAAGACTGTTTCTAAGACAAAATAATCAAAACAGCCCCTGGCAGCACCATTCGAGATCTGCCTTCGGGAGCAGACTCTGTCCCCCTGGCCACAGGGTCCTGTGCTCAGCTCCCTCTCCAGGCAACAGTGGTGACTTCAACAACACTGTTGCAGACCAGGCCTAATCAGGGCAGTGCCTGAGAATTTAGCCTCACTGTCACCACACATTAGGCAAACGATCAAGCAAGCCTGAGCATATCATCAGCAATCCCAGGTATGAAATTCAGCCTGAAAATGTGGCTCAGGCCCTTGGAATGGAGGAGCACCCACACAAACCTTAGGTTCATGCTCCTATCTGAAACAAGAACCATTCCATGTCCCCCCACCAATACCTTTCCCTGACAACCCCCTTCCAGCCACTTAATTGGTCGTTTCCTCTTTCATCTCCTTACAGCACTTGTGAAGCCTCTCCACCATACTCCTCGGTGCATGGCATTGTACCTGAAATTTTATGCACTGTGTTCTGTTCTCCCCAAAGTCTTAGCTCCTTACAATCTGTCCTCTCCACCCTGCTTGCACTCCTTGTGGCCAATTCAGCACCTACCCAAAGAACTCGAAAGAGATTTATGGGAAAACAATGAAGTTCTTGATTCTGCTGGGTGGGAACAATAGCACTTTAATGCATTCTGTCGTTTTTGGGGGGCAACAGTAAGTACCAACATACAGACACAGAAGAAAGAATCTTGGGAACCTGCATGACCACCTAGAGAAAGCCACAGTGACTTAATACCTCTCTACTCTGGGACAACACAGGGAACCACCCATGTAACCCAGCTATGAAGATGAAATCAAGGTCCTACATTGCGTATGGCCATTAGTAAGCCTACACTACCTCCAACGTAACCACCTGAAACTTCTGAAAGAGATCTTACCTGGAAACAGGGTCTCTGCAGAAGTAATTAGTTAAAATGAGGTCCTAATGGAAAGGTATATCCGAATCCAATTAGTAGTGACTCGATAAGATAGCCAACATACACACAGACACACAACGGGAATCTTCCAGATGACAATCACAGCAGAGACTATGGAGAAATCTGTCTAATGAGCCAGAGCCAAGGGCAAAGGCAACCACCAAGGTGCAGGAGAAGGGCAGGGACTGTGCCCCGGGGCCTACAGAAGAGCAGAGTCTGCCAGCTCCTTAGTGCCAGGTTTCTGGCTTGCAGAAACATCAAAGAATAAACTTCTGTGGTGTTAAGCCACCCAGTTTGTAGTAATCTCTTATAGTAACCCCAATAAACTACGAAGAGAGAAAGACCTCTACTCTCACTATATTGTGGAAGCGCATACTAAAACATAACATTGCTGGGGAGGATAATTTGATTTAGCTTTCTAAATATGCATCAAAAATTAAAAGTGTATTTCTTGATCCAGTAATTCTGCTTTAAGGATTTATATAAATAAGTAGAGATAGGAAAAAAAAAACAGCAACAAGAATGACTACCACTATTAATATCAGTGAAATGAAAACTTCAAAACTAATACATTACAGATGTGTATCGTAGTTTTATTCATGCTCGCCAAGGCTTAGAAGGAACCAAGATGTCATTTAGTAGGTGACTGGACAATGAATGGCAGAACATCTGGAGATGCAACATTCCCCTTGCTAAAAAGAAGTGAGCATCAAAAACTATAAAGAAGCACAGACAAAACTTACGTGCACATTGGCAAGCAAAAGAGGCCACACTGAAAAACCCACACACTGTGTTTCCAAAACATGACATCCTAGAAAGGCAAAACCATGGGCATCAGTGGTCGCCAAAGGCTGGGACAGATGAGTGGACAGAAGGATAAATGAAGAGAAAGAAGAGAGGCCAATTTAAGGGCAGTGAAACTACTCCCGGGGGCTGTAACGCCTTCCAGTATCCTATCATGACATATGTCTAAATAACAGAACACATCAGACCAAGAGTGAACCCTAACATAAGCTGTGGACTTGGTGACAAGGATGTGGGGGAACAACCCGCTCGGGACCCCTCCTGTCCCTCTCTTGGACAGGAGCTTTCTTTCCCTCAATAAATATATTCTGCTCATAAAAAAAAAAGACAAGGATGTGTTCACACAGGTTCCCTACTTCACAAGTGTACCACTCTGGTGGGAGAAGTTGCTAACAGAGGAAGGTGTATGTGAGGAGGGGTAAGCAGTGTATGAGAAATTTCTATGCCTCCCACTCAATATTCCATGAATTTATCAGTGAGGGGCTCAAGTGAGGAGTGCCCCATGAGAATCGGGGGAATTTTAGATCTAAGCCATGAAAGTGCAGACTTAGCACATGTAAGAACAAGTTATAGAAACACAAAGCCACTAAGATGAACATCCTAATGGATAGTTAGCATTTGAGAGCTCCTCATACATACAAAGAGCTTTTTTGGTCTCCATAAGCTAACCAGGACAAGCTACCATCAGCCAAAACCAAAATAAAACCACTGGTGGAAAAATTAAAATAGGGAAGTTTCACTATTTTAACATATATTTTCAAGCATGTAAAAGATTACTAAGAACACCCACTTTGTAGTCCAATGGCTTTGAAGAATAAAGAATAGGAAATAGACTCAAAACACAGCAAGTAAGACCTGATGACACAGAAGTGAAAATCTTTTCCCCCAAATTGTACAGAGCACTGGAATAAATTATCCAGGATAACAGAAGCCTCTCTTCCTCCCCACTGATTATTAACATCATGAACCATTTCCTTTCTTGGATTATAAGAACCATACCTGATTCAAATTAGTGCTGGAGTCTTTTCAAAAGTTATCATATAATATTATCTTATACTTTAATAGATTCAAGTGTATCCTATACTGAATATTTATGCACAAGCAACACGTGTGTTGGAGGATAGACACACACACACTACACACACACTAGCACACAGAGAACTTTGTTTTGGAAATCTACAGCATAAAAATTGAAAAGTATTTACATTTTCAAAGAGTATCACCAGTCATCATTTTGTATAGTAACAAAATATGATGGAATGACTACGACCTTACCATTAAAAGATTCAACGTATGGATTCACACATCTAGGAAGTTGAGAAGCTACAAAGAGGAAGAAATGATAAGGACAAAAACAAATGACAACTGGCAAAAGGAAGTGATTAGCATATATATATATATATATATATATATATATATATATATTCCAAAACAGGTAGTCTGCAGGGAAGTGAGAAAAATATTTCTGGCAAGTCCACATAAGACTAAAGGGACAGGAAATACAACCACAAAAGGAGAAGGGGATATAAACAAAGATAATGAAATGTTGTGTTGTCTTTTGTTTTTCTTCCATTTTGTTTGTGGTACTGGGATTGAACCCAGGCCCCCACCCATGCTAGGCAAACATTCCTCCGCTAAGTTATAGTCCCAGCCCAAGGAAGTGTTATGAGTTAGGCTTTTTCCAAATTAAGCTACACAGATTCCACACAAATTTTAAGGTCTTCACTAACTATAAGGGAACAAAACTGATTGAAGAAGTGGTAAATGTAAAGGATACAGTAATAAAAGGAAAAAAACAGAAAAGGCTTCCAAAATTACTTTCAATCAATCCTCAAGGCTTAGATCCTAGTAGCTTTGTATGAATTTGTTCAAATTTTCAAGGTACAGACGATTCCTTGTGATGAAAACCTGTGCTGATTAAAGCATTTGGAAAAAATTCCAAATCACTTTAGAAAAGAATGCAATCCTAAGGCCTGGGAGATAATTGCGTAGCAGCGAAACTGCCTGCCTGGCAAGCAAAAGGTCCTGAGTTCAATCCCTCAATACCACAAAGAAAAATAAAAGGAATGCAATCCTACAGTCAAGAATTAATATTGCTAGGACAACTAAGAATCAAAACTGTGGACACACAGCGAAAATACTTAACTCCCAAACCCAGTAGCAGTACATCAAGTAACCCCCCAAAGTTCTAGAATCAAGTAAATTTTATACCAGAAAACAAGATCAAAAATACAAGAACACATGCAAAAGTTATCAGTTGGTCAGAGGAAAAAAACAACCACATGCTACAGAACAACAAGATGATTTTAAAACATATTTCAAAGATCCAGGTGTGGTGGCAAACACCTGTAATCCCAGCACTCAGGACGCTGAGGCAGAAGAATCATTGTGAGTTTGAGATCAGACTGGGCTACAAAGTGAGCTCAAGGATAGCCTGAACTGCATAGCATGACCCTGCCCCTCCCCCCCACACAGAATTCCAAAAGATTCAATGCTCATTTGCTCATTTTTCATTCTCTAGAAAGGACCAAATCCAAATTACAAAGTCACCTGATTAAAATAATATGAAAGTTACAGTCACCACTATCCAAAAAGCTCAAGCCAGTTCAGTATCATATAAAACAGAAACCCAGAAGACAGAAGTTAGAAAGCAAAGACAGTATTACTGGCAGATAGCTTGATACTGAACCTGCAAAGCACAGAAAATATAACAGAAAAATTATCAGGAGAAGAAATAAAACTTTCAACGTGACTACAAATTTGAAAATAAATATCCGGAAATCAATAGCTTTTCAATTTAACAACAATTCTCAGTTAAAAAGAAACACACTCTAGGCTAGTCTCAAACTCACAGTGATCCTCCTGCCTCAGCCTCCTGAGTGCTGGGATCACAGGCACGCAAGTCCTGACCCAGGTGCTCCCATACTGAAGAGATGAAACTGTGTTTGACGTGGACCTTTTGGTCTTCAAACCATGAAGTTCAGTCTTCATCTCAAAAAAAAAGAATGAGGGTGAGAGAGGAAAGTAATGCACAGAAAAAACAATGCTGTATTCGCTTAGATTTCTAAATTTCTGTGTAAAAATATGTCAGTGTTTATTCATATTCTTTAAATAGTTTTCATTTTTTAAATTTTTCCCCCATATTTTGTAGGGACTTAAAGTATTGATATGTTAAACTTTAACATATCAATACTTGATGAAAAATACCTGTTCCATGTTATGCCTAAGATGTATGATATTCAGACAGACAGTGAGGTTAAACCCAACTGCCTATGTTGTAGGGTAAAAATAATAAGCTTCTCTTCTAGAGGGTTAACAACCTAAGTTTTCAGACCACAAATTAGAGAATAGAATTGCTGTAAGGACAGCCAACATTCTGGCCTTAGCCTTTTAAGGTCAGTGAGGACTCAGGACATAGGAGAACCTATACTGTAACATCATGTAACTCAGTTGTG
>NDGN011541649.1:0-18448 GCA_002564285.1 Tympanoctomys barrerae | reverse complement strand
CACACACACACACACACACACACACACACACACACAAATAAATAAAATTTAAAAAAAAAGAATGTATGCAGTGTGTTAATCATTGAAACTGTCCTAGCGATTTGATAACCCTGTGTCCATAAGAGACAAACAAACTAGCTAACATGATGGTTCTAGGTATTCAGATGTGAGATCTGAATGGCAAAGTTTGAACTTAGGGAAATTGAGCTTCTAGTGACCAAACTGAGTGAATCTATCTTTAAAACCGATAGACGTTAAGTTTTTAATACTGTACAAGACCACGGAGAAAGGGATCACATAGGGTAAGGAAACTGATGCTACAAAACAGTGGGCCAACACATAAGATTCACCAGCACTTCCACTGGGGAGTGGACCAGAGAGATAGATACAATCAAACAGGCTTACCTTTATGGTGAAAGAAAACAGACAGGACAGTGAGTGCAATGAGAGCCAGAGGAAGTGAGTGTTACTATAAGTAGATGATAATTAAATGTGTAGAAAGATATTCAGAGTCTTCATCTTGGTTGCCACTGGTAACATTGACCAGGGCACTTTCAGCGAAGCATTAGAAATGGATGCCAAAGTACAGCGAATTGATAATTGATGAGTAGAGAAAAGGAACTGGAGAAACTATGTAAAAATAATAATGTGAAGAAAAGAGAAAAATGAGAATAGTAACTATAAAAAGTACATAAAAGGTATTTTTCTTTCAATTTAAATGACTGATACTACCATAAGTCTGAATTCTAGTTGGAATTCTGCAATACAGTAGTTTTCCTCCCTACCCATTGTTTTCTTATTTTGTGGTAAATGCTCTCACTAAGGCTGAATATTACCTATAATATGTTGGGAGAAAAAAAAGATAAATGTGTAGTCCAAGGACTCACTAAAACTCAGGTAAGAGATTCCCTGTCTTGGTGGTGTACTGAGTTTAATAGTCACATACATGATTTTTTCTGGTACTAGAGTAGTGACAGCTCCTATCTTCTCCCTCAAAACCACTTCTGCCTGTGCTCATTCAGAGACCTCCTCAAATGTGTGCAAGTGAACAGCAAATGATTTGCTATCTAGGTCAGAGGGTCAAAAAGGGGCCAGGGAGATTGCTCAGTGGAATAAGTGCTTCCCTGACAAGCGCAAGGGCCTGAGTTCAATCCCTGGTTCCGGAAAAAAAAAAAAAAGAGGGTCAAAAAGAAACAAAAGTAGAAAAAGGGAAGAAAAGATGCTACAGAGGTAAACAGCATTCATTCTTCATATACCTGGCTTCTTTAGTGTAACACAAGGTCTTGAGCTTTATCAATATAATGTTTATCTGTGGTTTGCCCTTTTAATTTGTTGTATAAAATAAATATCAAAATTTAGCAAAACAATCCAATATAGTCCAGTAGTCCATAATAGTAGTGGGTTACCCTTAGGACTGGCAATGTCAGAAGTTGTTGACTTGAGCCTTTTACAGCTCAGCATATTAATACGGCTTTACTTTTCATGCCTCATTTTTATACTTTTTCTGCTGGATGATTAAGACCAAGATAAAGCAAGACTTATACAACAAGAAATGTAACTTTTGTGTCTGACAAAGTTAGTCAAATCCCTTCAGGATTTACCCTGATACCTAAAGAAAGATTTGTCCTAATGGTGTTTGTACAGGATATCATATCTGCATCTTCTACTATGAAGACAACAACATGCAATGTATTAATTATTGAAACTGTCCTATAAACCTGTTTTGAAACTTTCTACTTGTTATTTGTTTCTCAATAAAATTAATAAAAATAAATAAACAAATACCAAAATTTTATTTAGCACCCTCCTCTTGATAGATACACTCTTTATTTCAGTCTAGAGTCCAAGACAATTATTGATGCCATGAACATTCTTACATGCATCTTCTGGTGCAGATACACACTTAATTCTCTTAAGAACATAGCTTGGACTAGAATTTTTGGGTTGTAGAGTGGTTGAGTGTTATGCTTTAGGAAATAGTGAAAAATAACATTTAAAGGTAAATGTACTACAGAGTAATATGCAGAATATATAAAGAGCTCAAAAAGTACATCCTTTGCAATGAAAGGCAAACCAAAAGTGGGCCCTGAAGTGAGGAGGCATTTATCAGAATAAACAAATGGCCAATAAGTGCATGCAGAAATGTTCAGCATCACAGCTCACAGAGAAATGCAAAGAAAGCAACACTGAGATTCCATTTTCCCCAAAAGGCATGGCTCAGTTCAAGAAATCAAATAATAGCTAAGGTTGGAGAGGAAATGAAGGAAAAAGGGACCCTTCTACATTGTTAATGGAAATAAAAGGTAGAACAGTCATGATGTAAATCATAATAGTTTTTAAAACTTAAAACTAGCAATTTCATTCAACCCAACTATTTTTATTCTATGTCTCCTAGAAAAAAGGTTAAAGGTATCATATTTTAGTCATACATGCATGCCCATTTTATAACAGCTCAATTCATAATTACTAAATCTTAGAAACAGGCTATGTATTCATCAACTGATGAATGAACAGAGAAACTGTGTCATTTACATGTTTGGAGTACTATTGAGCCATAAAGAAGGAAAATGAATCATTTCAGTGGAAATGGAATCACCTTGTGACCATAAAGTTAAGCTAAATAAATCTGACACACAAGCTTAAATATCAAATGGGTTTCTATCATATGAGAAACCCAACAAACAAACAAAAGAGCAAAATAAAAGAGAATTAAGATGAGTTCTGTGCATCACCAACTCCTCATTGTGTACTGTTATCAAGTGCTAATAAAAGTTAGAATAAAGATAGTAGTATCCATCACAGCAATGTGGGGTTGTTTTGTTTCAGGTTTGGCAAAATTTAGCAATCATGATGAATGTGAAATTTATGACAGTGTGATTTTACCTTCTATCTCATTTTTGGAGTTGGTGTTCCATAATAATCAAACTCCGTAGGTCGGGATTTGAAGCTATTAACTTAATTCTTTATAGTAAAGTGAAAATATTACATGTGCAGGTGTATTCATACCTGTGAGCTGGGAGGTCAGGAAGTTCTAGGGCCATCCAGGCAGTTCAGTGGATAAAAGAACCTGCTTAGGCAGGCACAGGCCCTGTGTGCTGTGCTAACCCCACCCCTGGGGCTCCCTGAGACAGCAATTAAGACTGGGCATGGCAGCTCATGCCTGTAATCTCAGTGCTAAGGAGGCTGAAAACAGGAGACTCACCACGAGTCCCATCTATGTAGTGAGACCCTGTAGACCCTCTACTAAATACAGAAAAAAAAGGGGGGGAACTGTTGAGACATGGGGAAGAGGAGGCATAGAACTTAGGAATAACGAAATGTTGCTCTGGAAAAGAAAACTAAGTCACCCGAGATGACATAGTCAAAGATCAGAAGCCAAGATTACTGTTGAAATTCTTAATGTGAATGTCAAAACAAGGATGGCAAAGGAGGAATCTTGGCCATAATTTCTAATGTTCAATATTGAGAGAGGGAGGTCTGTGCAGGGTTGTTTCTCCTCTGCATTTCATCAATAGTTCAATGAGAAGGGAGGAGCTCTCATAAGAGATATGTGAAAGGTACTCATCTGCTACAGACACACACACACACACTATCTCCTAGACATAGGAAAAATTTAAGTAAAACACAGTAGGCCCTCATGGGATGATTTTCTGAGTGCATTTTTGGGATTCAGTAAAATCAAGAAGGTAAAAAGAGTAGTAAGGACAATTAGCGAAAACAGGCTAGAAATTCCACCTAGCAGTGGAAAGCAAATGAGGTCGAAATGGCAAGAGAATTGTGTTCTTACAAGGTTAGAACAGAGACCATCTTTTGGGAGTTCTGGCTATTGGGGACTACAGTGGAGCCTTGTGTGTCTTGTGGTGTCATGGTCTGCAGTGTGCACTACATTGTGGCTTTATTTCTACCTGTCCTTCCTTAAGGGAGGCATAGTTTAGTTACTGTATCCTCTTGAGATTTTCCTTGAAAGTATATCTAAGAAAGTAATGTGGAACTGCTTTCTTGGATATACTGGGAGGTGTTACAGGATTGAGATGGTATTTCCTTAGATGAAAATAATATAGATTTTTCTAGACAAATAAATTTCAGAAGGGCTGTGCAAGTACTAAATGTCATTCTTTACTCTGTGAAATTATTTGATTAAAAAATTCAAATTTTAATATAGCTTGATTATATTTTCCAAGCTGCATGCTTACAAGTGCCAAAATAGTAAAAGATAAAGGATTCTACTAAACTCTATGGACAGTATTGTAAATGCTTTATATATAAATAAATAAAAAATATAGTCTTGTTAAGAAAGTATTTGATATACTTCATATTTTAATCTATGTAGCTATATTAATCTGAACCCATAGCTCAGGGCTCATACACAAATTCCTTTTTTTCCTGTATTTTAGGGAAGGGTCTACAGGGTGCTCAGGGTCTCACTAATAGATCGGACTCATAGTGATCCACCTGTTTACAGCCTCCCAAGAGCTGGGATTACAGGGGTGCACAACCACAACCACTGTCTCAATTGCTGTTTTAGCGAGCTCTGGGGACAGGGTCGGCACGGCATGCCCAGGGATTGAACCCCTGGCCCCTGCCCCTGCTTGCAGGTGCCTTAATCCACTGATCATACACACATTCCATTTGACATTGTGTTTAACATAATGCATTGTTCATATTAATTCTCATGAAATGTTAGCTATTATTATTTTTATACTTTTTATTATCTTTTCATATCTGTGGTAGCCCTTGATCAAATATTGCTATAGGTATACTCAGGAGGACAAATCTAGTTCCCGCCATTAGAAAGAGAGAATGCATAGCTGGCAGAATTCCTGGAGAAACCTAGAAGGTGATCCAGGAATACAGGCTAAGAGCAGCAATGTGATTGGTCGCTATGGAAATGTGAACAACTTCTAGGAAGTAGCATGGTCCTTGGGACTAAGAGCATCTGAGCCTGAGAAGCCACGTGTTCGAAGATCACCAGGTTTTGTGAATTTGAGTTGTCCTTGAGTTGTATTTGCACCCATAAACCCAGCCGATCCCTTCAAAATATCTCCCTGATCCTTTGCAGTTCCTTTTGCTTTTAGCTTTGTTCTCTTTTGATTTATTCTTTCCAGCTAAATCCCTGCCATCTTTTATTTTTCCAATAAGTAGGCTAAATATTTAACTTGGGTGGAACACACTAATGGTGAAGCTGGATGAAGGTATGCAGCGATAAATTGCCCTTCTGCTGGCCATTTTTAAACCTATTTAGAAAATGCACATAAGCAGTTCTTTGTCTCTTGACACCTCCATTCTTCCCTGAAGGCCTTAGCCCAGAATGTCCTTTCTGTGAAGGAGTTCTCCCAGCCTCATGCCCCCACCTCCAGTCAACTGCTGCTCTTTAGAACATGAATTATAAGGACTCTATTATCTAAGTAACCTTCCAGCTGAGGGAAAAACTTCTCACTCTTCGGTTTGCTGATACAGGATAGTATAAGCATCTCTGAAAGGAACATGATATTGTTTTTCTGTTCTGTTAAAAACATTAGAGAAAATGACATCTCTTTCATTATGGATCACATTATAGTAGCAATTTTTATTTTGGCATACAAATAAAATGCCAGTAAACTCACTAAGGACTAAATGGCTGAATATATCAACTAAGGAATGGTTTGGTATTTTTCTGTTCTTTGTATTAATGTATGTGACAAAAACAAACATTAAGAATGATAATCTCTCACCCCATTTAGCATATTCCTACATTTTTTATATTGTAACTGTATCTTAATCTAAACATTTTTTTCTCTTCTTTGCAGTGAAGTAGTCTATCAAATTCACAGCTGGCTAAAGGAGATTTTACAAAACATGGTGCACACATAGATTTATCATAAACTAAATGTCAATATGTATAGTGCTCCACTTCATTAAATCCACTTTCCTAGTGAGTTGAGCTGTGTAAAATGTAGTTCTTTCAAAAGTCCCCAGATTGTGCCAGCGTCAGCAATACAGCACCTGTTCGTCATCACGGACCTGGTTCACCTCGCTAAGCGATTGCTCAGCACTCTGGCAGGCAAAGTTTATGACAGGCGAGCTGAAGGGGAAGAGGATGGATGGGTAAACAGTGGGGGACAGTGCGGCGCTCACTTCTGCCAGATCGCCTGTGCGGGCGCTGGGGATGGAAGGTCACAGCGCCGACAACCATGATGGGCCTGTGGGCTGCAGCACCCTCAACTGGGTACACGGTGCCGCAGCATCGCTGAGCCCTGGTTAGCACTGCGTGGGCTGCCCAGCTCTGGGGTGCAGCTTGGCACTTCCAGGAAAGACCACGAGGGAAGTGCAGATGTTCAACGTGCACCCTGGGCGCAGCCAGCAGTCCTCCTTGAAAGATTATCAGACTCTTGATCAAGCACACGCAGGAAGGTCCAGGTAAAAGTGCTCACAGAAAAGGGGTCTAGTAGATTCTATTTCAGAAGTTTCTTATTTGGTCTTCATATTAGGAATCATGACTTTAAAATTACATTTCGTTCAGGCACATAACACATAATCACTAAGTCTGAAAGTGATCATGTCAACAGCATTGTACAGCAGAGACAATCAAATAGTCTCCAAATAATAGCTACAGTTAGAGTAATCCAACTGTTCCCAGGTCATCTGATTTATCAATATTCATTATTTATCACTTATTTATGCATTAATTAAAAGTTTATGAAACATCTGCAGCAGATAAGATATATTGAAGGGCTAATAGACTTAGGCAAGCAGAAAAATGAAGGCCAAATAGGAACTCATTTAGTTACAGAGGACATAGTGCAGAATGGTGAACTATAAATTGGATGTCAGCTAGGTAATTAGTCCCAATTCTTCCAATAATTAGCTGTTCTTAGGCCTTACTTTTCTGACGCAGAGCTAGCTATGTTCAAGTACATTACTACGAATGTTCTCTCCAGCCCTGAAGCCGTGCTGCTTATTTGCTTTATCTTTCTGATCATGCAGCTAATTTATTCCCTCACATATCCAGTCGAGAACCTCAAAACCTCATCTGCACCAGGCGCTGTTCTACATTGTGCAGCCACTCTGGAAGACACGCAAGGTTGCAGATACTCAAGGTTGCATTTTGGCGCAACGAAACAGGAAAATGAATACGCTGTCAAGAAGTCATCAGAACCAGCAACAGAAGGAAGCCATGGAAATACATGCAGAACCACAGTTAATTAAGTGAGCTAAGAATGTCAAAATATGTGTTGCTACCGCAGTTTTGTGGAAACATATCAACAATAAACATGTACACTACCAAAGTAGAAGGATGATTTTAGTCAGTGATATGCCCTTCAAAAGTAGAACAAAACAAGGTAATTTTTGTCCTTAAATATTTACAAAAATGTGTGTGTGTGTTTAAAAATGATGAGATTCACATTGGATATGAGTTGGTTACAATTCTGTCCCATGTATCTTTTTATATTGCAGTTTCTGAGGAAAGAGAAAGTCAGGTAAGGAGCATGCCAGGCACAGAGTGAAAAAGCCAAAGGTGAGCTGCCCGAACTCCATCCTTTACATTTCTGTTTTGATGTGGTATGTGACAACACGTTATAACGGTCTGCGCAAGCTGAAGATAATACTTTTTCTAGAGGGTGGATGGACCATCAAAATATTTTTTTTTAACCATGAAAATCTTAAAAATGTTTTTTCAATTATTTTCATGCTTGATGATATTTTTATTAACATTCTGATAGATTTGTCAGAAAAATTTGAAGATTAAATAGTCAACTTTATCATACAAAATATTAATCATATTAATATTCTCTTAGAGATATTCCTCCCAGACATTTCTCTCTGTTTATTTCTATCCAGATTTTTGATGGTCTAGGACATCCTATCAATATTTTTTGCATCAGATTATATTTCTTAAATCCCTCATCTTTTTTTAAAATAAGACCTTGTGTCAAAAGTTCATCAGTTAGGGTTAAATTTTATTTTTATAAATGCCACTCAGTATTGGCTAAACTACTCTTGCTAAATCCACATTT
This sequence comes from Tympanoctomys barrerae, assembly GCA_002564285.1. Classification (NCBI taxonomy): domain Eukaryota; kingdom Metazoa; phylum Chordata; class Mammalia; order Rodentia; family Octodontidae; genus Tympanoctomys; species Tympanoctomys barrerae. The sequence continues at coordinate 10,454 of NDGN011541649.1, read as the reverse complement.
AAAGTGCTTTTGCTTAATACCCAGAATATACATAGAAAATTATATTTGGAAACTGCAAGAAAATTATAGATAATTGGAAACATAAGCTTTGGAGAAAATTATTAAATCAAAAAATTAATTAATAGCTAATCTAAAACATCTCTTTGTGTTACTTTCATAGTTGCTTTCTATGATTTATTGTTTTATCTAAATATTAGTTTTCTGCTATTCTTAAAATATTCCACTGAAAGTATCCTAATATAGTGTTCATGAAAACTTAAGTATATAATTCTTGATTAAATTTGCAAAATAAAAGGATTTGTACTGCTCAAGTGAGTATAATTGCTATGTTAATAAGAATAATAACTTTCTTCAATATGAAGTTTGCATTAGTGATAGCCAAATTGTACATGGTTGATATTACTGCCAGTGTAGTAGACAAATCCAAGTTGATCCTTGCCAAAGGAACCATGAATAGCTACTAAGATAAATTATTTTTTAGAGAATAAGTTTTCAAAGAATAGCAATTAACATTATTTGTATTAGTTGTTACACAATGATTTCCTTTAGAATCTCCACATAAAATCACATCTACAAGTGAAGAATTATTGTGTTAGAACATGAGGGTAAATCTAATATAGAAAATAATCTCCAACAAATTCAATATTTTCAATTTCTGAAAATGTAACTTATCATTTCAACTTAAGAATAAAAATTAAGTTTCAAATATTTGAAGCACCATTGTCCCATGTTAATGATGGTTTTAATATTTTATTGATTTACACTGATACTCACATAGAATTGCTAAAGAAAGCATGGGATTTGGAAAATATCCAGTAAGCCAGTGAGCATATTATCAGGATTTAAAATGATGTCTACCCTGTTACACTGCCTCAGAACCTCTGGTGTATTTCTTTGGTGCTTTCAGATGACTTCTTATTCTTTTGCAGTAAGAGAGTTTGCTTCCTCAGTTCAGGCCGGGTGAAGATAGAGGAATAACATATCAGGTATTAAGAAAAGCAATCTATGTGGCTCTCAGATGTCTACAGCAAGAGATCTTTATTGCAAAGTATGCCAACAACGCGAGTCTCTGTCTGCACTTCACCAGAGCCATTTCCTGTAGCAAGCAGTCTGCAGTGAGAAAATGTCTTCTTTTGTACCAAAAGACAGGTTTGTTTTCTACACTTTATGTATCCTCTGTTGTAGATATTCTGGCCTTTCATTCCTGTGAAGAGAGCTGTGTTGTTTCTGCTGTTGATTTTGCAGATACTTATCATAGCTAAATTCATACTGAAAAAATCTGTCTCCTCAGCAATAGCAGGAATTAAAAGTCTCACTAAGCTTTTGCTTTTGCGGATTGTCTAGATTCCTGTATCATGCACATGAGTTTCAAGGATCAGTTAAAAACATGGGTAGAAGTTTCTTTTCTTTATGGGATTTCCCCATTAATTTATGATGACTATAACTGACTTAAATTTTGTTTTCTATTTCTTTAAATTACCAAAAGAGAGATACTATATCCCAGGTGCTCAAACTAAAAACCTTAACAGGGAAGCTTTAGTTAGTTTCATTCCTGTCCTTCATGCACTGACTCCTGTCCTGTGTCAGCTTTTTTTCTTAGTGCATGTTTGCAGTACATGTAATTTACAGTCATCTTGGAGAGTAATTACATGTATGTATTGCAGTTCATTTCTTTTTTCACTTGATCCCCTACCCCTTTTCTACCTTCTCTAGTTCTCTTATCCAGATTTAAATTCTTGAAATTGTTGAACTCATCCATGTTATGGCATAGAGTGTTTCCATTCAATGAAATTAGTTTTCCTGCAGTTGGCATATATTTATTTTGTATGTCCCTTCCCTCCTCTTCTCCTCTTGCCCTGTTCCCTTGGACCACTTCATTACTGCAAAAATCACTTTTTGTTTGTATTTAGACTCACTCAAATGAGAGATACCATATAGCATGTAAGTATCTGGGTCATGTTTATTTCTGTTCACATTTTATTTTCCTATAAATATCCCAAATCTTTCATTCTTATATATGTTATGTACTTTATTTGTCCTGTCTCTTGATTAGTATCCCACTTCCAGGATTTAGTGATTATAAATTATGCTTCTGTAACCATTGGTATGCTTGCATCACTTTAGTAAGATGTCTCAATTCTCTTTGGGAGCATTTTTTTTTTTTGTGGCCATCTCAGCCTACCCTGGGAGTCAGGCTGGCTCAGTATATGGTGCTGGGAATCAAACCATGGTGCCTGAGCTTTGCCTATGTTTGCCTAAACAGGTGCTTTAGAATGCTGAGCTATCTCATCAGTCCTTTGTGGGGTAATACGTAGAAGGAAGAATACCTGGATCGTGTGGAATTCTTTTTTTTTTTAGGACAAGGTGTGCAAAGTGTACAGTGTCTCACTGCATAGATCAAATTCATAGTGATCCTCCTATTTACAGCCTCCCAAGGGCTGGGATTATGGGTGCACGCCACCAGGCCCAGTCTCAATCACTGTCTCAGCATGCCCCGGGGCCAGGGCCAGCACAGCAGGCCCAGGAATCAAACTCCCCACCACTGGGAGTTCTTAATTTCAATTCTTTAAAAAATCTTTGAGTGCTGAGGAAGCTGAAAACAGTAGGATCACTATGAGTTCGAGCTGCGTAGTGAGATCCTACACACACACACACAATCTCTTTATACTGGCTTTTATAATGGTTATACTAGCTTACATTCCCACCAACAGTGAAGTAGGGTTTCTTTCTTTTCCACAACCTCCCCAGCATTTGTTGTTTGGTTTCTGAATGATTGCCTTCTTTCGGAGTAAGATGGAATCTTAACATGGCTTTAGTTTGCGTTACACTAATGGTCAGAGATGTTGAACATTTTTTTTTCATATATTTGGTGACCATTTGTATTTATTCTTCTGTGAAGTATGTGCATTTCTCTTGCTCATTTCTTGACTGGGTCTTTAGTTTTAGGTGATTCAATTTTTTGAGTTCTCTACATTTTCTAGATATTAGTCCTCTGTCTAAGGAGAAGTTGCCAAAAACTTTTTCCATTCTGTAGGTGTTGTCTCTCACTCAATCTTTTTTTAAAAGTTTCTCCAGTGTGTGAGGTACTTATTCCATATATTTTCCAGAGTTTACTATCTTGGAAAGAATCAGACCAATAGAAGTTATGTACCTGAACCAGAACTGGTAACTTTATTCTTTAATCTTAATTGAAAAGGTAAAAAATTTTCTGAATTTACTGCCTCAATTCACCCACAAATATCCTGTAGCTTCACCTTCTACATATGTTGTATATTCACCATAAGAACCATTTTCATCTTGTAAAATTATTAAGATTTCATGACATTTAATAAAATGACTTGCATATTACAATAGTAGGAAATAAAGTGACTATCTCATGTAACTAATGATGCAAACAATATGAAAACAAGTTTGTAGAAACTCTGAAAGTAAAATGTCTTCACCCATAGAAATAACATGATGTATTTTTTAAAATGAGATGTAATATTTATAGCCAAACTATTCACTAAATCAAATGTTCAAATTCCCACAAGTTTTTGGAAAGAAGTCTGTCATTTCTATTTCAATTTTGTATGCAAGGCTAGTAAGATTTAATGAAAAATAGTACAAATAGATATCAGTTGAATAAGTGGATATCTACTATATACACACCGGAGTTTTACTTTGGGAAAATAAGCCTACTTAAATGATAATAAATTGGATTTGAAAAGTAACATTTTGATTTTGAAATACAATGTTTTTAATCCAACACATTCTTTTTCTCTGAAGAGAAACACTTCAGGCAGACCAGTTACTTTAAAAATAAATTGAAATACATATACATATATAATTTGTTTTATAAAGCAATATTGCATATTGAATCATCTGGAAGGATTTTATATCATGTTTCAAATTGATAATTTTAAATGTTGTAAAATGTATTTCAGAAAATCAACTGTGTGGCCAATTTGAGTTAGTCAGGATACTTCACAGATTGCAAAAGGTGTTCAAAGATAGGTGCTTTTAGCTTTGTGAAGAGTATTTAATAAACAGACCTGAGCTAACAATGAACAGCCTCGCAGGAGTCCTAGAGAAACATGCTAATGAGAACATCAATTGTGGTTAAAATGGTACTTTCCACGTACTTGAGAATTATTTAAAGGCATTTAATCTCCTTCCCATGTCTCAGTTCATCTTAGGTTTTTCCATTAAAGAATAACTCAAAACCAAAATTTTCTCTGATATTAGTAAAGTTACATTGTGCAGTATGTAATTTTCAACTAATTTAATGAATTTCACTTTCCTTTTGTTTTAATGTGTTTGGTACAGGGTCTCACAGTGCAGCTTGGACTCATAATGATCCTCCTGTTTCAGCCTCACCAGCACTGGGACTATAGGCATGCGCCACCGCTCTCAGACTTGGTCACTGGCTTAGTACACACGGGAGCAGGGCTCATGCGGTATGTGGTGTCAGGAATGGAATCCCGGTCCCTGCACTTGCCTATGCAGATGTTTAGTCTGCTGAGCAATCTCACCAGCCCTTGAACTTCATTTTCTTTGAAATTTTCTTGAAGAAAAATAAAGCCTAGTGGTATTGCTGTAGTTATGAACAATAAACACTGACGTGCCAGGGAACACAGGGATGTGATATAGCCAGCGTTGGGTCCCCTGTAAGAATGTGATTGGTTGTGTGATCACCTGTATTGTCCCTCTTTCTAGTGAGATAAATTTTTGCGTACCTTCTCAAATGGTGATCAATGGTATAATTTACTACAATGTAAAAATGATTACATTAGAAAGAAAGCAATAACATTACAGTTCGACAAAATTGTTTATTTTTTCTTGTCTTTTCATTTATTACCCTTTCTTTTAAACAAACATTTACTTGAGAGACGGCATGGCATTAATTGGTATAACATGATAAGCAGTATGTATTGAGAAGACCAGATTGACAGGCATTCCAAGCATGACCCTAATATTACACATTGCTATCTTCAGTGAAGTTGCTTAGTTCACAGGTATCAGCATATATAGTTAGTCAGGGTGAGAATCCTACCAATGAACTGCTAGTCTCAAAAACCTGCTGAAGATTCTCAGGATCATTGCCTTACCCATCTTGTGCAGATAAATGTATGGCTTTGCCCCTGTCATGTGTCCTAGCTTTTCTCCTTGCCCTCTCTTCATTGTCTAATCCTCAAGTTCTCGCTTTCCTTTTAATTGTGTAAGAACTCAAAAGAAGAAATAAAAATAGAAAGACAAAATAATTTAGAAACCACTGGAAAATGATCTGGCAATGATTTAAGATTTATCATGATGAAAATGCAGCCCTATTTTTTCTTGCATGACCATCGAGGACACTGTAGAAAGCTCCTCGGGAATGCAGACCCCCCTTAGTGCACTTCAACTTTCCCCACAGCTATACTCTCTTCATTATGCCAGAATGACTTTGGATATTGCTTTCCTGAAAGTTTTAAATTACTTTTAACACACTCTGCTTCACAGAAGACTGGTGAAGCAGGACGCGTGGTTGTTTATTACTGTCATAATTTGAAAGACATCCAGAACAAGACTTAAGTGAGGTGCTGGGATATTTCTACTTGAAATTGAATCATTAAAATTTTTAAAATTTAACTTGCTGTAGTTTCTTTCTAAGAAGAAATTTAACTTTTTTGTCCTTCTTATTTCATTTTATCCCTGAGGCTGAGAATTAAGATCTGCATTAATCCAAGAGTGCTTTTCTCTTTTTACCGTCTGCCCCAATATATTTCTTACCACTATCTCACTTTCCATCATTCTAATGTTTCATTCTGGTCTTCCAATTCTGGGTCTTCATCTAGAACTTAGGGTGTTTTTTTTTTTACATTTTAGAACACATCTTCAAGTTTCCCCCACTGAATTTTTATCTCTCTACTTTTAAAATGGCAATGTTCCCTAGGGTTTTCTAGAAATTCTTCTATTTATTTTATTCCTATGTGATTTCATTTGTGGTATGACAAGACCCCATACTACATGTCACAAGTCTAAAAGCACATATTGGAATGCCTACAGAACAGCTATATTTTTCATAAAGACAAAGCCACAAATATCTGAAGTGAAATTCAGCACTTACCGCCCTAGACTTCCAACATCCTATACCTCTATGAATACTACCATCATTCCCTGTCACTGAACTGAAAATCTTAGTTGTTCTAATGTTTTCCTCTTTCTGTCTTAAAGATGTATAACCATGTTTCATTAGCATTTTTTTTTCTTTTTGATACTTTTATTTTATTTTGTTTTTGTCTTTTTGGACAGGATTTCACTTTGCAGTTCAGGCTGGCATTGCACTCACTGTATAGCCCAGGCTTTCTTTGAACCTACGACAACCCTCCTGCCTCAGCCTCTCTGGTTCTGGAGTCACAAGTGTGTGCTGCCACATCTGGCTTCATTGTTTTTGTTTTTTGTTAGTGTGTTTGTTTAGTTTTGTGCTCAGTTTTATCGCTATGTTCACTGGACTTCACTTATGTCATTTTTCCCTTACACTGTCTCATACTTTTCACCAACTCTCTGTGCCTTCACGCTTAGTATTCCAGAATTAGCTCCATACAATTCCAGCAAAGACTAAAGTACAAATCTGAGCACATCAGTTCTTCTAAACCTGGACCCTTGTCACCTTCTCTCCACTTCACTTACTTCTCTCTGTTTCTAGGTATCTTTCAACCAGAAGGATCTTGCTCCGAGTGAGGGTCATTGCTTTGTGCCTTGTTACTTGCTTTGCCCTTGGATTTCAAGGGCTATTTGCTTCCACTCTTCTCCCTATGCTCATAAACTTTGTCAAACATTTGGTACTTCTTCATCATTCAGGAAGTCTTTAAGCATTCCTTTTGTACTTCATCTTTCTTTCCCTTAGCCACTGAATCTGGTTAGAAACTTAAAACATGGTGCTATGATTTCTATGCCATTACTTATCACATGCATTATCACTGCAGAGTTATTCAGGAAGTTTTCTGTATAAATAATGGACTCCTTAAAGCCACAGTGTCTAATTCCATAAACCTAATATCTTAGACACTCAGCACACAGTAGGATCTAATTTTGAATAATTGGTGTTTTATTTCGTATATGTCCTACGTTTATTGTAACTTGATTACTATTAATAATTTTATCATTTGTATTAAAGATCTTAAGTGTCTATCTTATTTTTCAGCTCTTTGCCCCTTGTAAGTCATTTTTAAGTTCCCATTTTTCTTCTGTAGTGTAATATGACAGCTATTCTGCAAACCTAAATGAAATACTTCATCTTTATATCTATAAATATATTATATAGCATGACTCTCCTTTATATTTAGGCTTTCATTTTCAGATTAATATATCACCATTTTCCGTATTTTAATTATCAATTTTTATGATTTTGTTTGCTCCAGATTGCATCTTCTGACATAGGTTCTTCGAACCAAAATGGCCATCCATTGTACTCAGTTACTTCTACTTCTTCCACTTAAAAATAATTTATATACATGAACATATAACTTTTTTCTCTTGAAAATATGCATCACTGGGCTCTTAGAACAGCTTATTTCTATTTCATAACTCTCAAATTCTGCCATGCGGTTTCTCAGAGATTTTTATTCACAGAAAAATTTTGACACTAAGCCTGATATATTATTATGGAAGAGTATTATGCTTGGGAGGCAAGAAGATTTCTCTACATATGAAAAATGTCTTCAATTGACAAGCAAATGCAATCTTTCTCAAGAGTAATATCTTTATACAGATCATGTGAATTCATTGAAGTTTATATGCAATACAAATAATCAGTGTCTAGAAAAATAAAATATTCATAATATTGAAGTAGCTATCAATTTATCAGATATATACATAAGCTATAAAATATATGTACAGATTGTTGATGTGTATAATTTTGAAATGGAAATGCTTATGTCTGTTTAAAATTCCTAAATCTAAATAATATATAATCTATGGCATATAGGTTTCTTTTTCTAAATCAATCTTCAGCCAACTTTTATTATTAATCCCAACCTTTGATAAAAAAGAAATGCTACTATAAATTTGAAGTCAAGAAGAAAAAACTGTCATGTGAAAATGATATGAATTATAAGAAAAATAATCACTCATACCAACCCTACGCAAACAGTGAGAAAGGAGGAAGCTACACAGATAGAAATATGAATACCAGTTTTAAAGAAACTAGCTTTAAAATGTTAAAGTCAAATATATTGCACTAAAAGAGAGACTGAAAGGAATAATGAAAAGGATATGATGTTATTTCATTACCAAAAAAAAATATGTGCTTCTCCTCGAATGCACACCACCACCACCATCACCACACACGCAAAGTTCTCACAATTAGTTCCAAAATGTATGTGTTAAAATTTTCATTTCACCAACTCCATTTTCTTTAATTTCACAATATATATGAAGAGTTGTGTGTCTTAGAACTAAAAGAAATCTCCACAAATTAATCTTTCCAGCACCTAAATCTCATTTGCACTCTACAGATAAACTTACTATAACTAAATGCGTTCAGTGACTTTACAAGCTGTTCCCTTAGAAGTAGTGTCTAGCAAATACTGGATGTTAATCCTATTCCTTAGTGCCATGGGCAATGCTTATGAGAGTGTGCATCATTGCTGTGCATTGGCTTTGCCAAATATTCTTTGAAGTTTTTTTTTTTACTTACTGCATACCACTTCTTAAAGTTCTAAACTTGATAAAATAATTTCATATAAGTTTTTCTGATATATTTATTATTACCAATTTTATAATTCATTCATTCCTTTTCCCATTCATGGATATTTGTTAATCTGTGCTATGAACTGTGCAAGATAAAAATATGAAGGTGAGCCATTACCACAGCCCTGGCAATGTAGTGAGAGCTGCAAACAACCAAGAAATGTGGTTGGCACAGCATCTCCATACCTCCTATGCCACCATAGGACTGAATTAGAGAGACCTCTGGGTGAGAGGAACATGATCAGCAGCACCTAAAGAATGCTCTAGAATGACCAACTTGTTGAAAACCACTGTTTTTATCATGCATAAAGCCACAGCACATCTTGGTAGCTAAAAGACATAAGAATTGGCAGGTCATTGAGTATGAATGTATTCTGAAAGGTGCAAGGATGTGTAACAGGGAATCAAGTCATTGAGAACCTTGGAATCCTTATAAAACAAATTGGATTTAATCCCAAGAAAGATAAGGACTAGAGAGTTATCTCCCAGTCTAATATAACATTATATGGTAAGTCACTCAACATCACTGAGATATGCACTATTGATTTCTGATTCTCTTTGATTTTTAATTTTTTTTTCTTTTTGGTGGAACTGGAGATTGAACTTAAGCCCTTGCTCTTACCAGGGAAGTGCTTATTCTACTGAGCCATCTTCCCAGTCCTCTGATACCCTTTCTGAAGAGATTTAGCTATATGGTAACTATTCTTCTTAGTAATACTCCAACTTTGTATTAATTTGTAGGTCTGTTCACACTTTGTCGCAGGGGTAGGAATTTAGAATATTTAATTATTAGCATAACTTATTAAGCTATGTATAAGGGATTGGCCTACTATTTTATATTTACTATCTTGCTTTAAGACCATAATACCCTATTAAATAATTTATTTTGTCACACATTATGGATAAAAACTTTCATATTCAGAGAATCTAATTTGCCAAAAGTCACATAACTAGATCTGTGCCATTTGCAATATCCCAGGGAGATATTTTTTCTTCTTCATTTGTTGCTCAAAGTTTATGCTCTGAGAGACAAAACATACTTATATAGATTTCACTTGATAATCTATGATAGTCAGAATTTTGAAAGCATACTACTCAAAGTGTAGATCACTTGACACAGTACAAGGGTTCTATGGACATCATAGAAATGTGTATGATCATATTCCTCAAATGTGCCTCCCTCAAGGTTTTGTCCAGGTAAAATTTTCCTTCATTTCATTCTGAACACTTTCTAGGTAAAGCCACTCAACATTGTGGCGCAGTAACCACCACATCCATTCCTTGTGTTCTGTTCATTTCATTCTCACATCCGATTAGCACCATGGGACAGGTAGCAGCTGTGATCAAACCAGCTCCTCATGGAGTCTATCCAAGTGCTCTGCACTACTGAGCTACATGCTCAGCGATGTATACTTCTGAATAGGGTCCCTAACTCCCTTACCTTATTTTGCTCAACTTGGAATTCAAATATTCCTTAACACAAATCTTCTTTCTTTTCCAACGTCTGTCATTTATCTTGGCCAACTGGGCATATCATTAACATGAGGAACTTAATGCAATCTGTGAACACATTATTCACACCTTATTCCAGATTACTTATCAAATATTAAATAAGACATATATTCATTTTTAATTTTTCACCTTTTTACTATAGTGTCTACCTTAAATTCTTTTTCCCCCATAATTTTATTGAGAAACAATAGCAATGAGACAGTTTCAAACCATATTGGTAGGACAGTTTC
>NDGN011541643.1:865-12995 GCA_002564285.1 Tympanoctomys barrerae | reverse complement strand
AACTACCTTTTACAGCTTCGCAGCGATATCCCAGTGAGTGACTTCCTCCAATCCCAGCTCAACAGCATATTCAACTATGATCTTGCCAATGGATTCACCCATAGACTAGCACCCCATGGTCCAACTGCCTTCCAAAAGACCCATCCCTGAGGAAGTCTTTTGAGGAAATTTTAGATTTAAACCACAACAACAGAGTCTGGAAAGAGAGCACTGGTGTATGTGTTCTCTCTGGACTGATGCGAGGTGATGGGCATTTGCAGAGACTCCAGCCTTGGAGCCTTCATGGGGACTGAGTTTACCCCAAGGACCCACAGGGTAGAGGCAAACAACTGAAGTGCCAGAGTCATGGGCCAGGGCTCCCGTCCACATAGGCTGAATCTTTGTTTTTGAAAATATTCCTGCCCTGAGGACCTTCATTATAATATCATATTCCAGCTACCAGTCCTGATACTTAATTTATAAGTCTTCCATATTTTAGGGAACGATGGTCCATATCACTATAGAATTCATAATTGGGTGGGGAAGGCATACATGTTGCTATACAATTACTGTATCATGAACGTCACAAATGCTCTGAGAGAGCATCTGCTATATTAGATAGAAACATAACAAGGTCCTGAGGGTATCTCACAGCCTCTTGAATGATGTTTCCAAAAGGTAGGTGGAAATTTTCCAAATGAAAAGAGATTACGTTATTAAAGGAAAATTTTAGGAGGTAAAAAGGCCTGCTGAGTAGCTGAGATTAATATGCAATTGTTGCAAGACAAGTGTTTGCTAAGTTTTCCAGTGATGAGATAGAAAGAGCAAAGAAAGAATCAAATCCTGCAAGACCGAGTAGAACACAGAAAAGACTTCAGAGTTTGTTTTGAACAAGTTTTCACGAATGGTTTAATGAAAAGAAATGCCACATAAATGGATTTATACTACAGAAAGTTCTTTCTGTTGGTGGAGTCTAGATGTAGGGGAGACATATTGGTCTTAATTATGGAAGTAACACTGAGTAGTAGATAGTTAAGTATAAGTGTGTTAATAGGCTGAGGCAAAGAAATAAAAATTAAGGCTTAGGTTCGTAGATTAAGCAAATGAAAAATTAATGACATGGAGTTTCTATTTGGCTATTTGAGGAAAATTCTCTGATAAAAGGACTTTTAATCTATTTTCTTGGGTGTACTAACTATAATTATTTTAGAGTATTTCAAACCTGATAACTGTAATACCTGAGTCACCCGTGAGTACATTTATGTTGGCTGTATTTTTCTTATGGGTTTGAATGATTTGGTCTTGTATTCTTGTATGTCTGGTCACTTTTAATTGAATTATGAATGCAGTATTTAAAATATTTAGGTACCTCAAGTGATTTTTTTTCTCTAGAGAGAAATGGAAGGATGTCATTATTATTATAATCTCATTATTATTACTTTTCTTCTCTTCTTTATGATTTTGAACCTTTAGTGGAAACAATATATGCTACTGAGTTCAAGAGCATTCTATATTGATGTATCATTGGGTCAAGTGCTGAAGGTGCACACGATATCCAGCAAACAAGGTAGCCATACACAAAGACACACAAAGAATGAAACATTAGTGCTTAGCTCGGCTAAATCTGTTTCTTCATCATTCAGTAGCAAGCTGAGGATCTTCTTCTGATGGAAAGCAAGTGTTCTGACTCTGGCATGGGAAGGTGCTCTTCCAACAATGAGTTCTATCCAACTCCTGCAGCAAGTGGTGTATCCTCCTCATAAATGTCTCACTAGGCTCATGATCCCTGAGCAGCCTTTTGGATACCTCCACTAGGTGCAAAGAGGATCAGTAACCTCCAGAAGCATCACTGAGTCGGTGTTATGCTAGGTGTTGTAACATTGGGATTGAATGCCACAGTGTAGATGTGAACTTCAATGGCACAGAGGCAAAGAACCTACAGTCTCAGCCACCACACGTGGCGGATGAGTAGGATGTGAGCAAGCAAGCTCATGTTGCCCCATCTCTTTCCTGACATTAGGGCCAGAAAGGGAATATGTGTTGCGACCAGATAGGATATAGAGGAACCACCCTGATTCAATGGGAGTTCTTTCATTTCTGGTTTTCCAGAAATAAAAGGTACTCCTTAGGCCTAGCTCTTCTGAAGTCTTAGCTAAAACTCTGAGTGTTTCATAGGGTCTTATACATGGCAGATGGCATTTCCCAATTTATGTCTTCCCAGTACTATGAGGATATGACATTCTATGCTAAGACATTTTTACTAGTTTGGAAACCTCATCTGATGTTTCTGCGTTTCAACAACATATAGCTTGAAACTCATAAAATGCCCTATGAAGAAATTTTACATCAACACTATCTCTCTATGGGTCCTTTACCTCTGACTTCTTGAGCCTCAAGTCCTTAAGTTTCTGTAGCTTGAATTCCAGTTTTGTTGTTCTAACCCATAGAGACTTCTGAGAACTCTGGATCACTGCTTTTTATTCCCATGTCAGAAATTCCTAAAAGACTCAAAAAGCAAGCTCATCACAGAGCCTTTTGCTTTCTTGGAAATTTTGATTTTCAAGTTTATTTCCTATTTGGCAGTGCTGGGTGTTAAACCCATGGCCTCTAACAGGCTAAACAACCATTCCCAAATTGAGCTACATTTCCAGCCCTGCATTTTTAATGATGGCTTAATAATTCTCTGGGACAATAAGATACCTGATTTTAAATAGATATGCATCAATTACAGTTTTTCTTAGCTAAAGAATTAATGGATACCATCTACCATATCTTAATTGAGAATTTTAAGTTTGAAATTGTTTAATGTGTTTCTTAAATGTGTGAAAACAAAACACTAGATTCAAGTTTCACATTTATAAGGTTATGAACACATAACCTTATACCATAATTTGGTTTAAAAAGAATAAAATTAAAATTATTATTAACTTAGTACAATAAGCGGTGAATTTAAATATATGCCTTTCTCTTAACCTCAGGTTTTTAATTATGAAATTGTTGTGATTCTACCTGACTGCATGATTTAGTAGCCTTTGGGACTGGTTTTCTAGAAGAGTTCTGAAGGATTTAATATGCTACCTATAGAACCTGTATGATGTCATAAATTGAACTTACTGCATGAGTCTCGTTGGAGCTCTGAAGGCAAAATGCTGCTGTCAATGCAGATCATGAAGGCCAGGCTCATAAGGAGCATAGGAACGAGGACCATATTTAAAACTGGACTAGAGTCTATGCATGTTTCATTCTGATGAAGAACTTGTCTATAGCTTACCTATTTTCTAAGATTTTGTGTGCAGTTGAATTTAAAGGTAGTGGACTAACTGATCTGATTTGGTGGAGAAAATTTCAAGACAACCCAATGTTGAGATTTTAATTTTTTTAAACAATTTTTTAGTATATATTTAGGACAGAGTGTACAGGGTGTACAGGATCTCACTACGTGTAGATCAGACTCGTAGTGATCCTCCTGTTTACAGCCTCCCAAGTCCTGGGATCACAGGTGCGCACCCCCATGCCCAGTCTCAGCCATAGTTTCAGCATGCCCCAGGGGTGGGGCCTATACTGCAGGCCTGGGGATCAAATGTCTGGCCCCTGTGTCTGCCTAAGCAAGCACTTTAATTTGCTGAACTATTTTGCCACCCCCTCGATGTTTAGATTTTGGTAGGAGTACTACTTACTGCTTCAGATCTGTAATGAGAATCATGAGCAAAGAGTAAAATCAAAAGATGCAAAAAGATTGCAGCTTCCTCAGAAATGAAATGCCTATAAAATTTGGGTCCTGAGAGCTTTGTTGGTGAAAGGCTTATCATACTAAAGGCATAAGCCTTGGCCCAGTGGACTTACCCTTTACTTTTCCAGTGTAAATTTGTACTTCAGTATTATATCTAGGTTCCCATCTCAGTCATTTTTCTTGAGGGATACAGGAAACAATCTATGTACTTGCCCACTTGGTATGATGAACAGCAAGGAATGTGCATGTGTGCAAAAATGTCAAAATGGGGTTTAGACCTACTTTTTTATATTACAGGTAACTGGATTTGTCCATGTTTACCCAAGCATCACAAAGGGTCCAATAGATCCACAGGATTTACTTTTTACAAAATTTTGATTTTTTCTGATGCAAATAACCCAGTTCAGTACAATTGCACATGAAAAAACAGATTTGCAAGTTTTGGGGGAGGTATAAAGTGAATCATAAGATTACTCATGCATGGATGATAAAGATGATCCATTATGATAAAGACATACTTTCATAACAGAAGAGTGGTGTGGGTGTACAATTACATGATGATGATGACTTTGATATTGGCCATATGAAGCAAAGTTCCTGTGACAGTGAGATGGAGCAATTTCAGATACAGATAATGCAGACCTCAGTCACATGAGGGAAAAAACAGCTAGGTGAATACTTTTTTTTTTTTTTTTTTGTGGAACTGGGGATTGAACTCAGGCTCTTGCACTTGCCAGGGGAGTGTTCATTCCTCTAAGCCATCTCCTTGGCCCCATGAGTACATATTTGACAAGTCACAATGTTGCAAAATGGAATGATCCAGCATTAAAACTATGTCCAAAAACATAGTGAAGGTCATGGCAGAAGCAAAACATATTGGACACAATTCTAGCACTGCCCTTCGGTGTTGGCAATTGCAACAGATCAAATCCTACAAGATGCTGTGGAATGCATAAAGGCTGACATGCAAGTGAAATGATCTAGACACCAATAATTGTATTAAACATGTTTTTATTGTGATGCCTCACTAGCTGAGCCAAAAGCATTTAAGGTTTGCTCTACTCTGTACAGATTTCTCATGGTGATCAAAGGAATGTAAAAGACTTACAGAAAATCAGTGGGTCAAAATATGCAAAAAAATTATGTCCTTATAGATGTGAAGACTTACTATTCTTTCAATTTAGACATTTATCCTAGGATTCAGCCATCATGCCCTTATCCATATAGCAATAAACAAAATTATGTTGCGTACAGACTTATTCTTCCCATCTCCCAAATTAATTAGAATGTGACATTTGAGAACTGGTTTATCGATTTCCAACTGATGTTTGCTAGGAGCACAAGTTGACCAGCTCAGGAACTGTACTTAGGAACAAAGCAGAACTTCCAAAGGAAATGCTGCAATTTCAAAATAGAGAATGGTGTAGTACACTCTTTGAATCACATTGGCTTTGGGCGAAGAAAAGCCAACCAATAATGCTGATGGCGGTATTCTCCATGGTGGAAATATTGGTAGGGAAACCTTGACAAAGCAGAAGCCTGAGACAGAAACTTTCTGCAACGAAGCCAAAGTCAGAGTGAATGTTGTTGATGTGATGAGTTATGCACCGACTATGATGTCACTTGAAATACAAAGCATTGTCCATTGCTTGTGTTTTATTTAATCCTAAATATGTGTGGCATAAGCAGTTTGTTAGTTCACGAAGAAAATAGCAAGCACAAAGTTCTACCGAGAAACTTTCTTAGAGGATTGGGACTAGACTTCATAAGAGATCATTTATAGCAGTGGAGAAACAAGCTACACAAAAATTGTGAAGCACACTGGAAAGTTCACAGGTGAACAGGCATCATAAAGGTCTACTATAACAACAGAAAACAGAAAGATGTCAACTGTGCCCTATAAAAGAGGAAAACAAAATACACATGCTGTCAGTATAAGTAAAATTGTGTATGGAACATACAGTTGTCATGTGTGAAGACTGCCTTGAGTATGACAGTTGAAGCAAAGGTTATTTTTTGTAGTAGACTTTTGTTTGTGTGGACAATGTAGCTCACATAAGTTATTTTAATCTTTAAAATTAAAAGATTTTAAATTTATTTTTATTTATTTTTACTTATTTATTTGGTAAGGGTCTCACTACACAGCTCACAGTCATACTGATCCTCTTGTCTCAGCCTTCCCAGTGCTGGGATTATAGGTTCATGCCACTATGCCCAGTTTTGGTGGCTGGCTCAGTGTGTCTGGGGTTCTGAGGCCAGCACAGCATGCCATTCCAGGAATTGAACCTGGATTCTTGTGTTTGGCTGGCAGGTGCTTAGAACACTAAGCTATTTTCCCAGACCCTGTTTTTTTTTATTTTTGATGTTATCTTTTGGTTTTGTAAGTAGGTAAAGAGCCAATTTGAAAATGATGTATATTCTAAGCACTTACTATATATTTGATATTTTATTTTATTGACATCTTACTTCCCTACTAAGTGCATGTTGTACTAGATAGTAGGAAACTCCTGACAAAACTGAAAGAGAGGTGACAAGACTTCCACATAGGAAAGAACAACTAAGCACACGTGCTGTCAGTGTAAGTGAAACATGTGCATAGGATATGCAGTTGTCATGTGGGAAGACTGCCTGGGGAATGACAGTTGAAGCCAAGGTCCTTTTTGGGCCAGAAGGCTGTTAATATTTTCACTATATTTCAAAAAGAAATTTATTTCTCATGCCACCTTTTAGATTTTGTAAGGAAGTGTACAGCCATGTGAAAAGGTTTATGTCTATTCTAAATGCACAATACATACTAGAAATTAATAATTTGTTTTGTTGATATTTTATGTTCCTGTTAACTACACACTGTATTATGTAATAAGGACTTCATAACAGAATTGCAGGACCACTGAGATGTCAAGTATGTCCTACAGAAAGTTCAGGAAAACAAAAGACATGTGCTGTCAGTGTAAGCAACATATGGGCAGGGATGTGCTATGGTCCTGTGTTCAGACTGCCTTGGGCATAATAATTGAAGTAAATATTGTTTTTCTAAGGTGATATTGGTATTTTCATTGTATTTCATATGGAAATGTATTTCTGATGCTGTTTTTTTTTTTAAAGTTTGTATGCCAAGAACCAGTTGAGGTTGAAAATTTTGATGCTTTCACATAAACACACAGTAAATATTGAAAATTTAAAACTTTATTTTGGAATATTTTTATGTTAAGTAGTCATTGTTTAACATAGTAACACTTATAAGGTTATAATTAAAAATTTGCTGATAGAAATGTTCTAAAGGATAGCCATGGATCTGAGAGAGCCATGTTTGTGTGCCTTGATGAAAAAGTTAAGTCTCATACTCCAAGAGCTACAAAGAAGCCAAGTACTTTGCATCGGGACAATAGGCTGATGATTGAAGGCATGCCAGGAATTGGCCAGGCCTCATGCTTCACAGACTTATGAGTGTAAAAGGGCTGATTCCTTTGAAAGACTGCTTTTAGATGAGACTCCCCAGGGTGCCCTGCTCATTCAGAGCTACCTAGGGAAATGTTTGCCTGAGTTCAGCCTTCTAGGCATGACGGGTCTCTGAAGTCTTGATCCAAAAAGGTCAGGCTACTGCATGGCATCTTCCACGTGGTGCTAGTTTTACAACCAAGCAGAATGCAAGAGCTATAGGGTCACAGAAACTTCTGCCCATATTTCAAATGAAGGCCTGGAAGTCCAGGCAATATGCCTCTAGGAGAAGCTGTGAAAGCAAAGCTGAAGAAGCAGTGGAGATCCAGAGAGTTGGAGATGCTAGGCATTTGGGGCATTGGTTGGGGAAGACTATAGGTAGTGAATGGAGCCTGATCAAGATAGACATTATGTGGGCTTCAACCAGCAAGCCATAGGGATAGGACTGCCCAAGCCCTTTTCAGCTCCTATCTTACCACAACCTGTATCTGGTGCTGGGCATGGAGTTATAGGAATTAAAGTTTGACTTGCTTGGTTTTGGATTTGCTTTGGTTTAATTCCTTGCTATTCCCCCATTAATCTCTTTTGTAACAGGAGTGTTTACCATGTACTATTGTATGTTGGAAATGTGTGACTGTGTGTTTTTTTACTTTTACAGAGAGTCCCAGCTAAAAGTTTGTTTGGGGTCTCAGTGGAGATTTTGGACTTGGACTTTTCAGCAATGCTGGAACTAGTAAGACTTTGATAACTCTTAGAGATAGATTGTGTTTTGGACAGTCTGATGGACAAGAGCTTTTTGGGGGGAACAAAGGGCAAAATGGTATGGCTTAGGTCAATGTCTCTTAACAGTCTCATGTGTTCTGAGGTGGGGCAATTGAGAGAAAGTAGGATCATCAGGAGAGCTGTGCTCATTAGTGGATTTAGTTCATTGATGAATTCATGGCTCTGTGTGCTGTTAAGATGTGGGGCCTGGCTGGAGGTGGGTCATAGGAACATGGCCTAGGTGTATTCCTGTTCCCCCCTTTCCTCCCTATCCCTTTGCTTCCTAGCTGCTATGGCATGGCATGAGGAGGTATCTTCTATCCCGCCCTTCCACATGCTATTTCTCCCTTGGAGCAAGGCAACCATGGATGGACTCCTCTGAAACCAGGATTCAAAAGAAAGCTCTCCTTTAAGTTTCCTCTATCTGGCATTTTGACCCACCAATGGTAAAGTGACAATGCAATCATGAATGATGGATTCAAATATGTGACTATCTCTTCATTTCAGGTTTCTGATTGTGGTGTATGATGATTTAATTTTCATATCTATTTTCTTTATTCTAGAAACTAAGTAATTTAAACTTCAATTCATATCATGTTCTATGACATTATCTGGCCTTTACATTGCATAAACATTATATTTATGCATAGAATTCAAATATGTTATTTTCTCTTTGGCTCTGAGCACTGGAAGTGGTGTTCCTTGGCACTAACGCCGATGGAGATGAACACAACTGCAGGCACGAAAATGGCATGACTATTCTTGGATCTGGGTGGGCTTCCTGATATTTCAGGATGAACTTATGTTAATATTCTTAGATAACCATTGAACTGAAAACAGAAATGTGAAGAATTAATCTATTGAGGCTTTGAAGACTATGAATTTGATGTGGCATCCAGTTATCGAAGTGGCTCAGCTATGAGACCAGTGTGGTAGGATAGGTTAGCTTTAGTCCCAAGTCTCATTCTATTTTCTTCTCAGCTGTCTCACTCTCACAGGTATTAAATGCGTCAGCCCCAAGGTCTTCTCCCCTGTACTCCTGTAAGTGCTCCCCTCCCCATCTGTCAAGAAGCACCCATTTCTTTTATTCATTAATAAGGAGCAGATGGCTGAGACACTTGAGCTTCTCTTCCTGAGAGAACCTAGGGGACAGGAATCCCCAGTAAGGAAGGTGCAACTTCAGGTTCAACCTAGCATTTGTCTTTTAATTGTATATGTGTGGAGGTGAGGGGGTTGACCAAACTGAGTCCCTGACTCCAAGTTCAAATGTTGAAATCCTAACCCTCAGTGCCTCAAAAATCCCTGGAGGTAGGGTTCTTGAAGATATAATTAAGTTAAAAATGATGTCATTATGCTGGGCCCTAATCCAAGAGGATTGGTGTACAGACTTTATGAATAGAGAAAACTTGTACACTAATGGATATAGGAAAAATGGGAAGTCAGACCCAAGATAGCTGCAAGTGGGAGAGGGAGAGGCCTCACAAGAAACCAAGCTCGCCGCTATTTTAGTCTTGGATTCCCAAGACTATGCACTAAAGTACATTGCTGTTGTTTCAGCCACCCAGTCTACATTGGATCTTTATTCGGAAGCCTAGTGACTAAGGCAGAGGAAAGTGGAGGGAGGAGCAGCAGGGAAAAGTGGGATAAGGAGATAATGAGGAATTGAATGGAGGAAGGGGAGAAAGTAAAAATAGAACGAAAGAGGAGAGAGGCATGGCATCTGGCAAGCACACAGACATGGTCCTGGGTGCCGGTATTTGTGGGGCAAGGTCGAGTCTGGGGGACACCAGGCTCCCTGCTTCCTGTCCAGGGAGGGGCTCTGCTTTCAGGAAGGACAAGCCACTGCCTGGACTTGGACTTTTGTTCTGGGCTCTGTTACATATATAGCAGCAGAAAGCAGCAGGCAGCCTGCATTTCCCGAGCTCCTGTGCTGTTCTCTGGGTTGGAATGACCATGGGATAGAATAGACAGTGAAAAAGTGACCAACTCAGTGTACAGCAGGAAGAAGTGGGGAAGAACTGGGAAGAGAAGAAAGCAGGAATTATTCTGACAATGTGCCATTAAAAATCTTAGAACACACACACACACACACACACACACACACACACACCCTTATAAGTATTAATGTACACTTTCTACAAGTTGGAAATCATTGTAGGATATTGGAAAAGATATTGAATTTGGAGTTGAAGAGACTTGAATTGAAATCCCCACTCTGCCACTTCCTTATGTATAGCTTTATACTACTGTACTTTAACTCTCTGAAGCTTGTGTCTGAATTTGTAAAATGAAGACACCAACATCTGCTTCACCACATTATCACTAAACTAAATGAGAAAATGCATGGAAAGGGGCTTAGCCTAGTGTCTGATACGCAGGAGGAGCTCAGCAGATGGTACTTTCCCTTCAAATAGAAATCAAGCCTTCCCTCCTACTACCAAGGGCAGGGTCCTTCATGCTCAGCAATCACTCGAAAGTGTTAAAGAAAAAGTATGATTATTTCTTAGGATTGAGTTTAACAGAAGTGAGGATGAGGAGTTTGGGGTAGGATAGAGAAGAGAATGGAAATAGGTGGGAGAGAAGAGACTGGAAAAGAAGAGGATGGGCATCATCAGACAAACTGCCAAGGGGCCAAAGTGGTATGCAGCTTAGAAAAGGTGACGAGCCAGGGTGAGGCCTTTCAGCAGTGATACAGAGTGTGCTGAGGGTGTGTGGTTGGGTGAAGTAAGTGGGGGTGAAATGGTGTGCAGCCCGGGCAGCTGAAGGACAAAGGCAGGGCTGAGGACCTGAGCTATGAGAGCAGGCTTGCTCCTGTTTGGCTTCTGAGACCAGGATACACAGTCAGATGCTGAAGCAGAGGTGGCCAAAAGGCCTCTGTTACTGTTTCTTACCAAAGGATGGAAAAGTCAACATCTAACCCAAGAGAAAAGCCTGCATCAGCCAAAGGACCCAAGACCTCCATAGCTTGGTCATGATTTAGTGGAAGGAGCAGCTAGTGATACCTACAGTGTGATGGGCATGGCCTGCGTGACTTACCTTTTTCAGAAGCCTTCCTTTACCTTTTTCTGGAAGTGAAAGCCACCAAATGATAGCCACACATCATGGATTTCCGAGACACACAACCATTGGCAGGATGGAGAGCCTCCCGCCTCCAAGCGTGGGTGCAGGGTCTTGGATGCCATGGGCCTCATGGTGTGGTTCCTGCCCCGCTGTCTGAAGGGGAAGCACCTCCATTACTGTGTGGTTACCCAGAACTGCTTCTCGTATGAGCTGTGGGTGTATGTGACGTGGTAGCAGCGGGAAGAAAGAAGAGATGCTTCGCATCTCCATTGTGTCTGTCCCGCTGTCTAGCTTAGGGCTGACTCTTTGAGTTGAATATATCCTTGCTGAAAAACAAAGGCTGTGCAAGACAGGAAGGAAGGAAAAACAGTGCTACTTCTAACATAGCTAACTGTTACATCATGCTCACTCTGTGCCATACTGTCCCTAAGAATCATTTCTCCATCATCCTTCCAAGGTAGATATTTATCATCATTACCACCACCCCATTTTAGAGATGAGAAAACAGAGACACAGGAAAGTTAAGAAATCTCCCTAAAATCCAGAATTGCTGGTAAAATATGGGCTGCCCACTTAAATTTGAATTTCAGATAAACAATGAATGATTTTCTAAGTACAAATATGTCTAAATATTGCACAGGAATATTTATATTGAAATATTATTTGTTACTTAACTGAAATTCAAATTTAACTGGGGGTACTATATTTTTATTTGCTAAATTTGGCAGCTATGCTGAAGTGACAAATTGGCAACCATATTAAAGTGACAAACTAAGCAGGATTAAAGCCAGCTCTGTTCTTGTAACTACCACACTACACATTTTGAATGTGCCAAGTAGTTTTTCTTAGAGATCTATGTAAAAACCACTTAACTTTTTGTCTGGTGCTCAATCTGTTTAAGCTTTCTATTTCTTTTTGAGTCAATTTTGGTAATCCATGCTTTCCTAGACACCATGCATAGCATCTAGATTTTGAAAAGAGCTGGCTGGCATAGTGTATTGTATTAAATATTATAATCTCATTGTTCATAATTGTTACCTTTTAAAATAATTCCTGATATAGTTTGTGTATTTTATTCTGTCAATGTCAATGTATAGCATTTTCATCAGTTTAATTTTTTTTTTTTTTTTTTTTTTTGGAACCGGGGATTGAACTCAGGCC
>NDGN011541642.1:3086-15314 GCA_002564285.1 Tympanoctomys barrerae | reverse complement strand
CACATTCCGCTGGGGTGCAGGTAAGTGGCCTTGGACCATACATACTCCACTGGGGTGCAGATAAGTAGCAGCCCTAGCAAAGAGAGCCCTGCTCTCTTTGTCCGAGATGCGTTTCCCTTTATACATGGCATGACTAGCTCTTCAGCCATCCAGGTCCTAGCGCATACCTCACCTGCTCAGAGAGTAGATTTACTCTCTCTAGAAAATCATCCTCTCCCTCCACCTGGGAGAGCCACCTTTACTTTGTTGGGGCTCATGGAGTAATATGCAAATACCTTCTTCATCAGATTTGGCTTCTTCGTTAACTTCATGTCTGTCACTCCCCTGCTAGGATATTTGCCCCAGACGGTCCAGAATCTTCTCTATCGTATTCACCACTAGATTCCTGGCACTGACTATCCCAGTGACTGCCCATGCACAAAAAGTAGTTAAAATATGCCAGAAGCTCTTCTGAGCACGTTAACTTATTTAGTTCACACAACAAGCTAGATGTTTTATCTCCACTTTTTCAGAAAGCACAACTTCAGGCATAGGGAAGTTGGCGGCTTCTCCAGAGTTTCAGAGCAGGGGCCACTGAGGCTGGAAACCGCAATCAGGCTCCCTAACTCTAGGTCCACGCTTTTAACCAGCATACCATTCTGCACTTCTCGGAGTGTTCATTCAATAAATATGCATGAAATAAATGAAGAATTGATTCATAAGGGAATGGATGAATGAGGATTTGAATACAGAATGCCTCCCATCATAAAAAGCAAGAAATGTGTTGAAGTTTGGCCAGCTCTGCTCAGGAGGATTACTGAACGCTGGCCTCCAGGAGTCATCCAGCTGCCAGGTCCCGGCCGCAGAAGGAATCCAAGGCTGCCTACCTGTGCAATGCTGAGGAGCGTCTCCATGCCGTGGGCTGCCAGGAAGGCCTCCCTGCCAGACACCAGGGTGGTGATGCGCTTGAGGCAGAGCAGAAGCCCACGGCGGATCAGCACATGGGAGTTGGCTGTGTCACGGCTGTGCCAGTCCTGATGCAGCCTGAGCAAGCTGGTGACATACCCTCTGTTCACTGCCCTGCGGCTGTTTGACCCTGGAGACAAAGGGAACAAGCCATGTCAGTCACAGTCTCCCCGGAGCACACCCGTCTCAGAGGGTCTCCTACAAGGTATTCAGGGATTATAAACAGAATAGTGACTGCTCAGAGACATCACCTTCATCCCTGGATCCAAGTCCGCATCACCAGCAACGGGACGAACATGTAAGGCACCCTTCAAAACACGCGCTGAGAAAGACCCAGACTCACTTTCACAGTATGCCTGCCAAAGCTGCCTGAACTGAGTAAATTCATAAGACAAATCAGCAAAACCAAAATGAAGGGCATGCTATAAAATATCTGACCTATATCCTTCGCAAATGTCAAGATCATAAAAGGCAAGGAAAAAAAAAAAAAGAACTGAGGAATTGGAGCTAAAGGAAGCTAAAAAGACATGACACCTAAGTACAATATATAATTATAAATTAGTACCATGCCAGCAAACAAATTTTTCCTTGTGCTATAGAAGGCATAAGTGGGACAACTGGTAAAGTGTGAGTGAGTAACATCTGGTCTGTACTTTAGCGACTAACATTGCATCAACATTTATCTTCAGATTTTGATACGCTGGGGTTATATAAGAGAATGTCCTTGTTTTGAGAAAATTCAGACCAGGAGTACTTGAATGTGCAAATTGTTCTCAGGAAAAATAAAATGTGGTGTTGGGGAAGGGGACAGGGAGACAAAGAAATAGAGATTCCCCTTAGATTCCTAGTCTTCTTCCCTGAATGTCAATAGATCTAGATATCCACTGCACGAAGAAGGCTAGATAGGAAGGAAGATGGAATAGGACCTGCTACCTGCAAAGCTGTAGTCTGCAGATGTGTTGCAGTCTATGGAGCTCCCTGCAGCACCTAATGGGCCCATGTCTGCTCAGGCTAACTCAGAAGGGGGGAAGGCTGCTAAATTCCAAGGAACCCAAAGTTTTGAAGACAGAATGCCAGATCAAGCCGAGGTAGACCACACAGGGACAAGGGATTTCTGCAGGGGACAGTCAAATAAAAATTAATTATCAGCCAAATTGGTTCCATGGCTTGCCTGACTTCCTACCTAAAAAGAACATCTCCACCCAACAAAACTATGCCTTTGTTGCTTTCAATAAACCTGGGGGTCTGTGCTAGTTTGGGGCTTCACTCTACTCTAGTGAAGACCCCTAGCAACCTCCCAGACATTCTCTGTCTCCCAGCAGGTGTCACAAATTGTTTAACACACTTTATGCCTCAACTCTTCCACTTGTCTAACTTAAATGCTTGAAATCCCACCATACACCATAATTATTGGCTTCACAGAAACTTCTGCTCCCCAGGTGATGTTCAGATATGGTCCACTGTCTCCTTAACCCACAGACTAATGTCCAAACTATCTACAGCAGCCAGCCAGGATAGAATCTAATGACCAAGCTCAGAGCCATTAAATGAGTCCTCACTTCATGAATATTTAGCCAATCCACAACCACGGCAGGAAACCCTAAGGACTTTCACAAAGGCCTAGTCTCACAGGATTACCTTCTCTCCACCTTTGCTTGAACTTTCTCCAGAATTTTCAGGAACTCTTGTAGGAGCCCCTCTTCTCTCCAGAATCTGTGACTATAAAGTGCTTTGGATTTGTAACCCATTCTGTTGTGCTGCCTCCTGAGTCTCACCTGTCATCACCCTGGTCAGCACTCCCCTAGAGAGTAGCTGTCCTGGCTTGTGATTAAATTAGACCAAATTAGAAAAACAATCACAACAGGATGGATTGGCTTCGGCCAAGAAAAATACTCTCCACAGATAATGCTACTCAACAAGAGGATGGACTGCACTGAAAATGTTTGGGAAAAGGTCATGAGTTCATCCAATAGGATTTCTTGTGGAACTTCCTTATATCTGCTGAGAAGTTTTAACCAAGAGCTTTCAGGGTCCCCTTGATACCTTCAATACCATGATTTCCTTGGGTCACATTTATACTCCTGGTAGAGACCTCCCCTAACACCCTATCTTATGGAGCTAATTTTTCAAGATATGATTTAAATTATCATTGAAGAAACATATGGGCAAGAGCTGTCTAACATACCTGCTTTTCATCTTCCCCTCACTGAATATCTGGGTATTGCGCCATTTCAGACCCATCCAGCAGCTGTCGGGTCACCTGGGTTTCTAAAGACTGGGTGCACTGCAGGGCTCTAACCAATGTACCGTTGACCATAAATCCCCGGATATTTCAGCCCTACTCTCTCAACACTGTGTTCCTCCATTATCCAAACCATTCCGCCCCGTTTATCAGACAATCTGTGCTTCTGGTCCCCTGTGTGTGAGGAAGAAGCAATCCCTGAGCTATAATCAGATAAGCAAAATCTCCCCTCAAAGTCAAATTTGCTCTTAGCACCATGTAACTATACATGAATAGAGGAAAAAGACCATAGAAACCCAATGCCTTATTCCAGCGGGATTTTCTCTTAATATTAATGGAATATTTTTTGCTTGTTTACAAAATTCTAAGTGGTCAGGCCTCACTGAGCTCCACTGAGAGTTTTGGCCCATTTGTGTAGTTGAATTCATACACTCTTTTCTTCTTACAGCCTTCTATTCAGCCATGACCCTGAACTGATCATGATGAGCCTCATGCACCCAGGGATGTGTTTGTGGAAGACTTAAATCGCCTTCATTACCTCCTTTAATGAATTATTCGTCTGTATCAAAAATATTTCTCTTCTTGGCTGGTCCCAGCCACCAAGCACTAGAATTCTTTATTGCCTAAGTGATGTTCCAGCCTAGCCAATATCTGATGCTTAAAAGAAAATTGAGGATTAAGTAGGAAGCATTAAAGCAAATGCCTTTAAAGGAAATGCCTTTTCACATGTTGAAAAGGAACCCAGAAGGCAAACACAGTGCCCTGTTCCCATGGACAGTGCAAGGTCAAGGACTTTGGTCTTTTATCTATTTTAAGGATATGAGTCTGATAATGTTATTCTAACGACCTTCACCCATAACTCTTTTTCTTTTTAAGTGAGGAAGAGAGGAAATGAAAAACTAATCTTTAATCATATGAGAGAAAACTCCCTTCTCAACCCCCCAAAGATTTTATTAATGATGTTCCTGTTAATCCCCATGAAACTGCTGTGTTTACTAACATCCAAAACTGCTAAACCCCTTCCTCCCTGGTCCTACATCAGTCAATCCTCCACAAATGGCTCAGGAAGTCTTGTAAAAGTCAATACATATCTAACACCCGCCAAGAAGAGATGCGTCAAACAGAAGAAGAGCAAACGCGGAGAATGGAATGAGGGCTGCTGCGATCAGCAACACAGAGGATGTTCTGTGGGGTCTGGGAGGAAAACGTTGCTCCTCAGAGCAAGGGAAATCATAGAGGAGAAAGGGAGGTTTTCTAGTACTGTCACAGGTGAGCGCAGAGTTTGGGAGTGGAGAGGGAAGCTCCAGTTCGCCTGCCCTATTCTAAACAGGCCTCCTCCTCAGTAATTGGGTGGATATAAATGGCTTCTTCCTAAGATTTTCTTGAGTAAATTATTCCCTAACACATGCCTTGCCTCTTGGGCACTCTCCCTGCTTTCTGGGGAGCCCTAGGCTCTACCTTCTGTTCCCTGTAAGCTTCTTTCTAATCTCCTCTTTGGCCTGATTTCCTCTGGCAAGACTATGAATAATAGGGAATTTATTTTTTTTCCTTCATGTCCAATTCAACCTATTCTTTTTTTAAAAATTTTATTGAGAGACAAATACCATACATTTATATGCACAAGATGGGCAAGGCAATGGTCCTGAGAGTTTTCAGCAGGTTTTTGAAACTAGCAGTTAATTGGTAGGATTCTCACCNTGACTAACTATATATGCTGATACCTGTGCACCAAGCAATTGCACTGAAGAGAGCAACGTGTAATACTAGGGCCATGCTTGGAATACCTGTCATTCTGGTCTTCTAAATACGTACTACTTCTAATGTCATATCAATTACTGCTATACTGTCTCTTAAGTAAATGTTTGTTTTTTAAAAAAAGGGGGGTAATGAAAACAAGAGACAAGAAAACAATTCAAACTTTTCTATTTGTGTTCTTTCTTCCACATTATGTCCTCTGAGGGGCTCACGTGTGGCTACTTCTCAATCTGAAATGTGGCCTAGTAATAGCTTTATTCTAACAAGTTTTTCTAACTGAAGTTCAAATGTTCTTCTTCTGTGCATTCCCCATGGATGTAGACTTTTATACTTGGATAAAAAGGAAAAACAAACACATTTTTTTAAGTAACTGGAAAGGAATATGCCAAGGTATCAAAAGCACTTAATGGAGGAGGTGGGTATTGATTCTATCTGCTTTTTTAGATTTCTAATTTTTATTTCCAACATATTCTGCAATACACTT
This sequence comes from Tympanoctomys barrerae, assembly GCA_002564285.1. Lineage (NCBI taxonomy): Eukaryota > Metazoa > Chordata > Mammalia > Rodentia > Octodontidae > Tympanoctomys > Tympanoctomys barrerae. The sequence goes on along the minus strand of NDGN011541642.1, from coordinate 9,888 downwards.
TAATAACCAAGTGGGAGCATGTGGGAATAGGATCCTATGACTGTAGCTACAAATTAGTGGCCCAAAGATTTATGTCCCACAGCCTTGTGGCTATGCCATGCTGTCAGTGTTTATGCACAGGGATCTGGTGATCAGGCCTGTGAGTTGCCATAGCAACCAGCTCACCTTTTTTGTCTTCCCCCATCTCCTTCAGAAGTGCATTACCTGCCTGGCCCCTGAAGGCACCAGAGAGCAGAACCAGCTTTATAAAGACATTTGTCTTCCAAACACGAGAGCCAGAAATCCTTCAAGATTCACAGGACTGAATTTCTCCTGAGGAACTTGGGTTCACGACAGCTGGTGGGAAGAAAGGCTTATTGTCACAGACTAGGATATGAGGGAGCAGCCACTACTCTGCCTGTCTCATTTGGCAAAACCAAAGAAGCTGTCATCACTGAACTTTATTTCCCATACCTGGGAATTGTGTCATTCCTTTAGGATGAAATGATGACCTCTAGCAGAGGAGAGGTGGGACTCTGTAGCTGAGGAACTGGTGGACACTAACAGCCACACTCCAGGCAAGAGGCAGACAAGTAAGTGTGGCCCTCTGCACTTGTCCTCACCAACCACATGGACCCCGCCCTGTTCTGCTAGTCCTGATCCATGGGCAGACCCCTTAGCTTTTGGCTTGCTGCCTTTCTGGAATCTGAGCACTCGCCCAGGGCCAGGGACTCCCCAACAGACTCGCTGTGTGACCTTGAAAATGGTACTTCACACCTCTGTTATTCAATCCTTATCTAGAAATACTAAATTAATGTCTGCTTTATGGACCTGTAGAGAATTAAATGAGATAATGCATAGAAATCTCAATGCCTAGTCCACAGTAGGTGCCCAATACCGCTGCCCTTGAAAATTATCATCCTTCAGATCAGCACCACCTGAGTATGATATATTCCCTTTATTATTACGTGCAGAAAGTGCCTAGCACACAGGATAGGAACCAATGCCTTTTACAGCCTCATGCAAGAACAGGAACTGCAGGCTTCGATAGTCATTGATTTGAAGTTTTGGTCTACCACGTACTAGCTAGATCACCTTCATGGGGTTAGTTAGAGCTATAGTAGAAGTAAGTCCCTCCAAACTCCAGGCCCTAACAATATCATACACTAACAAATTGGACCTGTATGAGATGGTTAGCCTGCAAACACTCCTCTTCACCAATAGGATCAAGGCCTTCATTCAGGAGGCTTCAGCTAGCTTACCCTGTTGCCTTCTGCCATGTGAAGGCAGAGGTGACCCTCCGCAGACACCAATGTCCAACACCTTGATTTTGGAGCTCCCAATCTCCAAAACTATGAGAAAATAAAATCTGATCTTTATGAATCTCTCAGTTTTCATCATTCTTTTACATCAATAGAACTGTATTCCTGCTCTGAACTGTATTCCCATCACTTATAAACACTAAAACAATATAGAAAAGATGAAGCATTTGCTTCACAAATCCACTGTAAAAATTAAATATATATAGTGCAGCATCTACAGAAACCATGTGCTCAATAAATGGCAATTCCCTTCCCTACAAAGAGAACATCCAAACATTGCATGCCTCTCACCAGGGAGAAGAGCCCAAGGAAAAGTTTCTATAGTTGGCTTCTCACCCCTGAATAAGCACCAGTCATCCACTGCTGCCCATCTGGCCTGAGATATCCCCATGCACACGCCCCATTACATCACAGGTTCCTGTACAGGCCAGGTTCACATTGTAGACCCATGTACTTCTTGAAAAATGCATTGGGATCCCTTAATATTGACAACCCTTGTCTTTGATAAGGCATATTTGCTTAAGGATAAATATAAAGAATTGGAGTCCTCTGTTATTCTTGAGGACAGAAATCATCTTTGGCTACATAGCATACTGTGAACTGTGACATACACTATCCTGGGAAATTTTTGCCTAGGAAGATCAAATAACTTTACCATTCATTTAGGAACATTCTAGAAATCCATTTGTCTACACTTTCAACATTCAGTTTGTCCTTTTCAAAATATAAAGTCTCCTTCTTGGCACTGAAGAGCACTCAGCCAGGCTTATCAAACTGCCAGTACCCTCCAATGTTTGCTTCAAAACTCTCTCCCCAAAAAGTCCACCAACCCTCAACAATTACGTCATAAGACCTGCCCAGTCTCCACCAGAACCTCACATGGAAAGGCCTCCTTTGGGCCACAGCACTTAAACACTATTATATCCTACCATAGGATATGATATCCTATTCTGAGGTATTACTAAGACTTAAGATGAGGATGCCCCTTACTGTAGCACACAGGATACTTGCCTTCCTAGGTGTGAGTGCAAAGATTATTTTGGTGATATTCTCTGGGAGTCAATTTAGATGATGCTGTAGACAAAACAGCCTTTTGATCGGGTTCTAAATCCAATTATAGGAACAAGGAGCTGCCTATGTTCCCTTCACAACACTAGTTTCTACAACTATGAGTGTTTATGCATGGAATGTTTCATATGTACTGAGCACTAGGGTGTAGCATTTTACATAGATCATCTCATTTGTCTCATAGAAGTGCTTTGAGATAAGCATTATTTTTCTCCTTTTACAAATGAAGATGCAGAGACTGAGAGGAGTTAACAGCCTATTTAAGTCCACAGAGCTTATAAATGACATCCTGAGGATTCAGATGGAATCCAGGGCTTATATCCCAACTCATCCCCAAAGCCCTTGAAGCCTGTTAGCATAGATCATGCTTTTCTGCATCCAGATACAGACACTTAACTCTTACCACTAAAACCAGCTTACAAAGGGTTTATGAAATGCTTCTGGAGGTAAATGCAGGGCAACAAAGCCTGAGAACCTTGGAAGGAACGCCGCGCACCCAACCTCTTCTTCCTCCCCTGCTTCTTTCCGGGATCCTAAATTATAGTGAAAGGTAGATTGTTGAGTAGGAAACTCAGAAGGTTTAAGCACTCAAATAGGTGCTCTATGGTCTAGTGGGTCACCAGAGGTCATATGTGGGGCCTTTGCAAATATCCAGCCAGTGACTCTGCAAGGCCAGCCCACAATATGGGACCAGAGAGAAAGAGAGAGAGAGAGAGAGAGAGAGAGAGAGAGAGAGAGAGAACAGAGCGAGCCAGCTGTCACCCCTCTGCATCCTCTACTCTCCCAGCAGCTGCTGCTTTGACTTCGCCCTAAAACATGACTAATATTAATGTTACCCATAATGGAAATTATGCCTGATTATCATTAGCTTGGATAAGAATAATGATGCTGAATTCATTTACAGGTATTTCTTTCTCTTCATAAAGTAGATATGATTTCAGTAAACTTGGCTATAAAGTAAATGTTGATTCCGAGCAAATCGTGTTTTCCCACTGACTGCCTTTATAAAATTAAAAATGCTTTTGCCCCAAGCTCCAGAAATAGTGCCTGAGATGGGTAAGAGACTACACTTCGTAGTATGGTTTTAAATCTAGACTCATCCACTTGCTTTCTTTCTTTCTTTTCTTTCTTTTTCTTTTTGTGGAACTTGTTTTCAAATCAGTTCCACATAGTAACTTCTCATAGACCTACCTACTTCCAAACCACAGGAATTTCTCCACTCTGAGGAAAGCCTGAGGAGCCACACCTGCCTCTTCTCCCTACACCCTCCTCTACACTGTCTAGTGAAGGGTCTGTGACAGCAATGCTACGCTCACTAAGGAATGGGCTCACAATTCCTGCAGTCCCACGTTCTGTATCCCACATGGTGAGTTAATCCTGTGTCATATTTTATTCATGCTAAGGCAAATTTTCCCCCAAAATGAAGGTGGTCTCACCAATGATGATGCTTCCTTTGCAAATGGCAGATGTTTTTCACCATTAATGGCACCCTGAAGTTAGTGCACATTAGAGCTATTACCGCAGCTCTAAGAACATATGATTAATTGTTTCGTTTTGTTTTTGAGACAGGGTCTTGCTATGTAGTTCAGGCCAGCCTTGTGCTCACTTTTATAGCCTTCAGGCCAGACTCGAACTCACAGCAATCCTCCTGTCTCAACATCCCGAGTGCTGGGATTACAAGTGTATGCCACCATGCCCAGGATTAGTTTTTTAGTACTGCTACTTTGAAAATCCCAAAGGGCTGGTGAGGTAGCTCAGCAGATTGAGCACCTGCTTAGGAAAGCTCAGGTATTGGGGGTCAATCCCTGACACCACATGCCACCCTGGCCCTGCCCCTAGGTACACTGAGCAGGCTACCAAGAGCAGGTATGGTGGTACACACCTATAATCCCAGTGCTGGGGAGGTTGAAAACAGGAGGATCACTACAAGTCTGTGCTGTGTAGTGAGGCCCTGTACTAAACACATGAAACAAACAAACAAACAAAGAACAGACTGACCCTAAAATGAGTTGATTTCTAACAATAAGTAACTTCTTAGAAGGTTTAGATTGCATATGAAAATAAAGAGGCCTTTGTCCTGAAAGCCAAGCTTTGCTGCTGCTGACTGTACATTATAGACTAAAACTATGTTCTAGACTAAAACTATGTTCACGCACCCAAACCTAAGGTGCCACCATTTTCCATTCAACAACAGTCGCTGTGATGTGCCAACATGTGACAGGCACTGTCACAGACACTAAGGATGCTGCAGAAAATAAAACAGACGAAGTCTCAGCTCTTATATGGCTTGCACGCCCATGAAGGCGTTGGGAGATATGGACAGGAAGTAGACACAGCACAAAGAAAGACAAGTCAGGGGATTCCAGATAGGGACAGGTGACAATACATGAGTGGCACTGGAGTGACTGAGTGGAATGGCCGGCTCAGACTAGGCATCAAGGAAGACCTCCGCAGACGAGGCATTTGAGCTGAGAACCCAAAGCAGAAAACTAAACACGAGAAATTCTTGAAATCACAAAAGCACGCCAAAAGGAAACATCAAAAGTTAGAAAGTGCAAACAATAAAAATTCCAGAAGTGAATCTGTGGTCTCATAAGTGTGGCCAAAGCTATAGAAGACAACTGGAGAGGAGGTCAGAGTTCAGGACACGTACCTCAACTCTTTGAGCTTTAGCCCAGAGGGCAGGCTGTGTAAAGCAAGGGCACACAGTAGGCCCAGATTTTCTCACTTTCTTGCTGCAATTTGTTTTGGTACTTGTGCAAGAAACCCCTTGGGAATGATGGGGTTTTGCCTGGAAACGCACATAGTTTTCCTTTATTTTGAGCCTAGACTCTTAGTAGAGAAGAAGCACTCTCTAAGACCCAAGAAAAGTCGCTATTTCTTTTGGATCCCTGAAAGAACCCTTCTGCCAGGTTTTACTCGGCTGTTTCCACTGTCAACTCATCAGAGGATGACACTTAAAGAAGAAAGCCAGGATTTAACCCTGGAAGGAGAAACACAGAGACGTCCCCACCTGCCTTTCCCTGTCATTTGAAATGTGAGGCACCTGTCTGTCATGGCACCACCTGATTGGGGACAGAATGTAAGCAGGCAATATGGACTGCAGGAAAACAAATCTGTATGGTGTTGCAAACACTGCATCTGAATTAGTCCATACTACACACTGCCTGCAAGCCTTCAGGGTGCAAAAAGGAGGCAAGGAACAAGGCTTCTGCACCCTCAGCCTGCTGGCCTTGGCCTTACGTCACCCAAGAGCACAGCACTAGGAAATCCCAGAGCCTCTTGCACACTCCTTTCGCCTTGGCTCCTATCACTCTTGATTTTTCTGTGCTTTTTCCTATCACCTAGACAACATTGGTGACAGCCTGCTCCTTGCAGCTTGGATGATTCATTCCTATTCAAAAATGATAATGTCTCCCAGGAAATCTGGAAGGCCTATGTGCCAAGAGGGATCAGGGGTTCTCTGTCCCACTGTGTGCAGAAGGAAGTTGCAATCCCCAGGCATCAGGAGAAGTGGTTAAGGGGCTGATAAGTGTCTCCGTCACCCGGCATCACCAGAGCAGGTCCACAAATTCCATTTATATGCATCAAGTTGGCGCAGCATTTTGTTCAAAAAGTAAACAACTTATTTCTTTTTATAAGAAAAGGCTGAGGAGTTTGCAATCATCTAGAATGAAATGAAGAGATGGACTTTTGTCTCAAAATACCAAGTGCAAATTACACAGTCCCTGGAAAGGTGAGCCAGGCATTCTGAACCTTCGTGGCCTCCCTCTCTTCAGCACTGTTTCCTCAACTTCACACTCCAGACATTTGGGACTGGATATAATTTGTTGTGAGGCTGCTCTGGACATTGTAGGATGTTTAACAACAGCCTGGCTTCTATGCAGGAGATGCCAGGAGCATCTCTGCCACAGATAGGATGACCAAAAATGTCCCAAGATCTTGCTAAGTAATCCCTTGTGGGCAAAACCACTCATGACAAGAAAGAAACACGGCCATAGAACAGTGAAGTATTTGCCTATATTGCAGAACTACGGCAGGGATTAAATGAGACTCTATATGGAAAGGTGCTTTGTAACCCCTATTTTTAGAAGTTTGCAGAAAACACTTGATGTACATCTTGACATAAATAAATAATTGTCCAGTCGATCCTGAATGGGATAAGGAAGCCACCGTGTGCCTTCAGAGCCAGGAGATATTTATCTTTTTGCCTCTCTTTAAATCTTTGCAATGCTTTATCTTTGTCAATCCATAGGCAGTCATCAATTATGTCAGGATGATACAAATTCTAAAACATCAGGTTTACAACTCAGCAGCCCTGTGAGTGAACCCATAGCTCCCTGCGATTGAAACGGGGGTCTGAGAGATGACTCAGTAGAATAAGTGCTTGCCTGGCAAGCGCAAGGGCCTGAATTCAATCCCCAGTTCCACCA
>NDGN011541637.1:0-20471 GCA_002564285.1 Tympanoctomys barrerae | reverse complement strand
ATGCTCTCCTTTGTAATCTGACTGCCCGTTCACATCCTGAGCTGCCACCCATGCTTCACCCCGCGGAGTGTGTGTCTCATGCCACGTCACCCATGGGCATCTTCTCATGGACACATGAACACAAACATGGCTTCCTGTTTTCAGGGGATCTCGTGTCAGGATTTCTTCTCTGAAAGTTTCCAGTTTGACAAACTGATGATTGCTGTCTCCGTGGCATAATCGGATGGATGGCCTAGAGAAATGTGTGGAACTGAGTTTTCATCTTTTCCAGACCGAGGAAAGAAGAGTCACCCAAAATGAAAGGAATGTTTCTATGCCATCTATTTGCAAGTCATAATTTTGACTTAACATTTAAATAGCTGGAAGAAAGAAAGAAGAGAGCCACCTTTATTCTTTAAACTTGACTTCAGCGTAGCTATTCCAGAGGCACATGAACTATTCTACCTTTGATCATGTTGATAATCCAAAGACCCTTTCTATTTGGGGTTACTATGGTTACGGCTGCAAGGGTGATGTGGGAGCTGCACTGCTGTTTTGATAAAAATAGGTATTAACTACCAGTCGTGGTGCTTCTCATTTCGCAGTAGTTCTCGCAGAAGCACAGCACATTTAAAAAGGGTGGGGGGAAAGAGCACTTCTAAAGCAGCACGAGGGAACATCTGCATAAGTAATGATGATTGGTCATGTGGATAAAAATATTTTTAATTAAATTCTTTTTAATTAAACAGGGCATTTTGCTGAATCCTTCCCTGTTATTTGTACCAGGCTTAGCCTTGAGGAAGATGGCTGATTAACAGACCCAAGAACCTATAATTAAAAGCAGAACTGTTATTTTTGGAGAAAAACCTCTTCAGTGAGGGTGACTTAATTGGGCTGTCTATCATAATTTTTCATTTGTCATTGAACTCCTCGGCTAAACTCTTCATTTTTTTAATGCAGGAGAAATGATTATGAATATTGGCATAGTTAGAGGAGTTACATTTTAGTCTTGTTTCCTTGAATCTCCTTAATCACCTTCTCTGTTCACTGTTGTATGTCAATATTTAATTGTGGTCTTCATTTATTTCTTTTGTTTGAATCCTGTCTTATTTTAAATAATTTATGGTTATTCGTTTTTCACCTTCTGGCTGTCTTCGCCTCTGCATGTCAGAGCTTTAGACCATACAGGGTCTGTGATTTCTTGTCAACTGATGTTATCAACATTCTACAAAAGAATTCAACAGAGAACAGAATAACTTTTTATTCACAGGCAAAAAAAAAAAAAAAAATCCAGTTGACAACACAGTTTCTTCAATACCAGGGTTGGATTTGAGAACAAAGACTACCTTCATTAATATCTGCTAACCAGCGCAAGGCAAGATCATGATGGTTCCATACCATCTTCTTAAAAACTAGAAACAAATGCTCACTGAGATAAGTTTGTGTTCCTCGTGCGTTTGCTTAGTCATCTGTTGAAAAACTTAGGTGGCTGCTCTTTTAGTATCCAATATTCGGCAGAGAAATATTGCTTGCTTTTGCTCAGGAGCAGTGAAGGAATATTCATGTGTTTTCAGTGAATTCCAATGAGGGAGAGGAATTAGACCTTTGAGGAAGTCAGAAGGTATCAGAGCAGAGTATTTCCCGTGGCAATCAGCAGGCTTCTAGAGACTGCAGACAGACCAGCAATTTGCACTTTGCAATCTGTGTTTCAAACCTGCACATAGTGTCATTTAGCAGAACTCCGCAGTTTTCTGTGTCTATCCAATTCCACAGTCAGCACGCTGCGATAGCATTGGTTTAAAAGCCCCTGTATAAACCTAAGTCTATAAAACACCATCATATAAACCCAGATTCTATTCTTGAGCAAACTTACTCAGAAATAAAAAAAATCACAATTTGGATCTTTAACACACGTCTCTTTCAAAGAATGCAAGTAGCTTCTTCACACTGTGTTGCAGTTCTATTCGTATCATTATTTTGGGTAGAAAAGACTTACTTCTTAAGTGAGATAACTTCGGTGCAGAAAAATTTTAGGACTGATTTGAGATTTCACCAGAAGTGAATAGAAAACAGTCACAAAAACCAAAATTTCTATTTCATTCAATTTCTAGACTTTTGTAAGAGAGTAAGATTGATGAGGTCAAAATATCCTACTGATTTTAGTTAAACTTCAGCCAGCTGTAAAATCAGTAAAGTCCTAAGTCTACTTATCAAAGTTATAGCTGCACTTGAGTCAATGTGTGGCAGTAACCCGAAGCCACTAATTGACAGAAAATTAAAAGATATATGAATTTTCTACATGGATATTATGTCATCCAGAGGTAATAGTCATTAAATGCTTTCAAATGTATTATCCAATTTACTCACAAAGGCCTATGATAAAGGAAATATTTTGCCCTCACATAATCAATGAAGGTTAGTGCGATTAAATTTAATTGTCTCTTAATCAAAAGATTCACTTCCACCACAACTGGGATCTCAACACAACTTGGTCTGAGATGGGAGTCCAGTTTCCAACCACTCTTCTAGAAGTATCAAATGACAGTTATGAATAGCAAGGTCTTGGCACAAAGGCCTTGCTTCAGAAGTGGGAAGCCCAGTTATGGAAAGTCAACCCCATGAAACAGAATTGGAGACAATAATAGATGACAGGCAACTATATAAATACTTCAGGACATAGAAAGTGGATAAAGCAAGACTCCAGGTGTTCTGAGAATAGGATTTCAAGAACACGCTGAAAAGCCATTGGAAGCAATTCAGCCGTTCTGAGGACAGCTGGGAAACAGCTGTGGCAGACCGACCTGGCTTGCTGGTTGGGGGCGAAAGAGAATGGCTCAGTTTAAATGAAAGCAGTTTGTTCTCAGCAATGCTCCAAGATAGACCTGCAGCTTTGAAATTTTGAAACGCAGTGTCCAGCCCACACATTCTATTTAAGTATTGAAGGAGATGTGGTACATTGGAACAAATGAGATTGAGGAAGTGTTTTAGTATTTCCTTACCGTCTGGCTCTTTTTAGGGATCAGCCCGCTGGTGAGGTCAAAAATCAAGGGAAAGTGAGGCAAACAGAGAGCATCTGAAGTGGCACTCACTCTCAGCTTCTGGTAAGCCTGAGATCAGCGCCTATTGTTTGAGAAATCCTGCGATTGAGGGCCCCCTTAAGGGTGATTTGCCTAGAAGAGCACTCTCTAGCGGCAGACGGAGATTGCTTCCGCCTGCTCCACAAAGACTAGGATTTCTTGAAAAGCAGCTTCCTTCCTTCTAGAAGACGACCAAGGAAGGACAAGGATCGACCTTTTGCCTGGGTACTGCAGATGAGAAACATTTTGTGGTTCAGTTTATTACTATGCACTCAAATGGAGCTTGTTTTTTGTAACAAGTACTGTCAGGTCAGCGAGTGGGCAAAGAAGTCCCTGATGCCTGTGGGAGAATACAGAAGAGACCGACAGTGTTTTGATCCTTCAGAGTTAACCACATGGTGTGTGACCTTCAGAGATTCATTCAATAAACAAAATTAATTGCCCACTGCTTGCCGGGAACTATCAAGGCATTGACAAATACATGGAAGAACATCTGCTTCCAATGTGGACCTACTTTTTATCCAAAAGAATCAGTTTAAAGAAAAGTTACAGTGTTTGCAGACTATTTCTTGGGGAATTGTTTTATAAGAATGTAGTTTTCAACATAAGAAAATGCACTTATCTGCAGCTGAACTTTTTTTTTTATTCCTGTATCATTTTCCCGTCTAGAAGGATTACTGAAAAGAGGACTAAAATTTCAGGAGTGAAAAAGCTGGCTCATGCCGCAGTATCTGATGTAATACACCACCTCTGGAACTGGTTTCTTTTTCTCTCCTTGCCTGACCTTGTAAACTACCGCACTGTAAATTGTGGCCTGACTCTGCATATTCTCTAAAGCCAAAGGTTTTTTGTTTTTCCTTGTAAATAAGATAGCTCACAAGTTACACACACACACACACACACACACACACACACACACCCCTCTGGTTCAGTGATGATGCCACTCATCAAGTCAGGTAATTCAAGAGCCAATGAAATGGATGTATTCTGGCTGGTTAGGAAGTGGGGAATTTGTGAATTATCTACCCTCGGTGTCAGGCACACAGCAGGTGTTTAATAAAGATCTGCTCCTGCAGACCCACTCCACCTAGAGTTGAGATTGCAGCTGGACGGAGTGGCCATATCCAAGGAGGAAGACTGGATAGGTTGGAGATTGAGATTGCTGGGAGTGGGTGACACTGCTCAGGGAAGCCCGTGCAGTGAGAAAGGGGTGAAGGATGTTTACAACACATCTGTAGTAAAAGAATGGGTTTACAAGGAGTGAGGAAGGGAAGCAAGGGCGTGAAGGAAAACTAGAAGAGGTTTGTTTCCCCTAACAAAGAAGAAAGCTGTTGGAGAGACCAGAAGAGCGACTTCGCATGGCCACAGGTCTGGAGGCCCAAGGAGAAGGCCTGAGGTGGGAGTCCTCATAGGCAGCATTGCTGGCCTTCGAAGGGGAACGCTGAGAACCACGCTTATGCTCTTGTTATGTTTGCTGACTGAAGAGATGGTTCTGTCTGATTCAAAATATAATGTAGGTTTATTGTGCAAAATTCAGGAAAATACAAAAAATGTTCATAGAAAAATTAAATGGCTACTGAGTGCTCCTATCATGAGAGCTTTGTTGTTGTTGTTGTTGTTGAAGACTTTGGCCTGGGCTGGGGGGGGGGGTAGCTTGGCGGTCTCAGTGTCTATGTGGCAAGCACAAGGACGCAGGTTCAGTCCTTGGTACCACACACTGTGCCGGCCCCAGAACCCTGTTTGCACCATGCAGGCCACCGAGACCAGTCATGGTGGCACATCCTGTAATTCCAGCACTAGGGAGGCTGAAAACAGAAAGATCACTACACGTCCAAGCTGCATAGTGAGACCATACATCAAATAAATACAGATTAAAAAGAAAAATTTGGCTTCCTTTTCTCCACCTCAGTTTACTCAGTTGGTTGACCCTGAGTTCTGGATTGCGTTGGATCATTTGCATCTGAATACCAATTCTTTTTCTTTCTTTTTGTTTTAAGATACTGGGGATTAAACCTGGGGCCTTTTGCACTGAGCTCCATTCCCAGCCATTTTTATTTTGATACAGTCTCGAAGTGCTAACTTGCTTAATATGGGCTCTAAATTGTGATCCTTCTACCTCAATCTCCCAGTGTGCTGAGATTACAGGCATGTGTTATTATACTAGATTCATTTTATGACTATTGCATTCAACACTATAGCCAAGACAGGCTAGCCACTGTGGATTAAGGTGATTTAATGAGCTATAAATACATACTGAGTCCATAAGTGACCTACTGTGTGTGAAGAGGACCCAAGGAGGTCCACAGATGGATCACTCCATCTGTGCCCAAGGCCCATTTACACACATAGTCAGTAATCCCCAGCCTTCTCACCAAGCATGTCTAAAATACAGATTTGCCAGTGGTGAAGAAAGGACTCTTAGAAGCAGAGGATTAGGAGAAGGAAGGCTGTAGCCAAGAAGGAGGAATCATTCCAGCCACAGCTCCATCTGGAACCACCTGTATGCAAAGCTGATTGGGAGTTTAGGCTGCTCACCATTTTGAAGTTGTAATTTGTGAGAGAGGAGCAGAGTGCATTAGTTTTTAAGGACTGCCAGAATAAATTACCACAAACAAGGCACATGTGGGGACACATCTGTAGTTCTGGCACTTTGGCAGGCTGAAGCAGGAGAACTGTAAGGCCCTGTCTCAAAATTTTAAAGATAGATAGATAGATAGATAGATAGATAATCTAGGGGTATATCTCAGTGCAAAGGCCCTGCATATAATTGTCATACTTCCAGAAAGAAAGAAAGAAAGAAAGAAAGAAAGAAAGAAAGAAAGAAATTAAGAAAGCAAGCAAAAGGAAAGGGAGACAAGAACAGGGGAGAGAAGAGGGGGAGGGGACAGCAGAAGAGAGAAGAGAAATAAAGAAGAGAAAGGCAGACAGACCAGGCTGGCTCCATTGCATTCTTTTTCTGAGTCTATGAGGCCAAAATCCAGGCGATGTCTGACTTGCTTCTTACCAAGAAGTTATAGGAAAAATATGCTTTTAAGCTCATTCAGGTTATTGGCAGAATTTAGGTCCTAGTGGGCATGGAACTGAGGCCTTGTTTCCTTGCTAGCCAACCTCAGCGCCAGCCTTGGCTCCTGGCTGCTCCTCGCTCAGGCCCTTGCAGGAACCTCTCACCTGGGCCGGCAGGGGCGTGCTTACTGCAACACACGTGGAATCTGCCCCACTTACGGTCGTTTCACATTCCCCCACCCCCACCATTGCATCTGTGGTTCCTGTCTAGGAAGTGTCGCTGTGGGTAGATCGGATGCCCCCACCCGCTAGATAATCTACCATCCCAGTGCCGTTGTCAAAGTCCCACTCGCCATGCAAGGAAACACATTCGCACAGCCCAGGAGTTAGAACGCAGGCCTCCTTGTGTGGGGAACCGTTACTCGGCCTCCCCGGAGTGTTGATGCCTTGGTTGAGTCCATCCATGAGTTGACCCTTTTCTTTCAGGCTTTTTTCCTTTCTTCTCCTCCAGGCCTGGTGTTCACTCTGCTCAGTACTACTTCTTTTCTCCTTTAGCGGCTTTGAACGCTGTGCAGAGAGGATTAGTGTGCACCTTCCCTGTTGAAATAGTTCTGTAATGTCCCAGAGTCCCTATCTATAGGCTGGAAAGAGATGACGTATCTGTTTGACTCCTGTCTTTTCTAGTAAGAGAAAAAAAATCCCTTGTTTATGAAGCCGCTGTACTTTATGTGTACCATTTCTATGCCAAGCGTCTTTTGATTTGTCTCTTTCCTTCCAATTGCTCCGCGTAATGATCACAGTATTATTTTTACCTCAGGGACTTCTACTAACTGGCTGATTTTGGGCTCTACCAGGATTTTCTTTGACTTTATTTCACAATCCGAAAGTAAACAATTGCCCACCACTTTCATTTTTAAAATGGCAGAGAGCTTAAGTGGTAATCCCGAGTGGAGACTGCTTAGAGGGAGGCATGCGGCCTCCGCGCAGACACTGGCACGCCGCGCACGCTCCACATTAAACGGCAGCACGGCTCATTAAACTCCATTGGTGAGAAAATTGGGTCTTCGTTAAATGTTTATGTTCTTTGCTAATGTTAAATTTAGAATATGCCTGTTATAGGTACCTTCGGGAAAAATTTCAAAGTACTAACTACCGCAGAGTTTAGTCCGGAAGTTCCCAGATACAAAACCTAAAAAAGTGGTCCTTATTTGCATTTAATTTTAGGTTTTTCCCCTTTCTACCTTTGTATGTCTTAATTTTCTTTAGTATGAGCATACTAATGTACTATTTTTCATTATCAAACTTCATGACCTCCTGATTACATTCTTCCACTCTGTGACTGCTAGCGATTGTACTTTTTTAGCAAAAGAGAAATAGATTATCGTCAGACATTGTTCAGCTGTGGTTAAAGTCAAGGAAAAGATGTGAAATTGTTAGCATTTTTATAACCCATTCATCTACTGCAGAAAAAATCTCTCAAATCACTTACAGTCCTTAAACAAATACAAATAGCAGTAACATCAATGCAGCTCTAGAAATACACTAGTGAAGTTAATGTAAAAAGAGTAATATCCCTCTTTTAAGAGTTATTAGAATAACCCAGTACTATTATGGACTGCTGGACTATATTGGATTATTTTGCTGAATTCACACACCTACAATATTTAAATGGCAAGAGAATACCCATCTCTGACAGAGCTAAACAAAAAAGGGATATAAATGAAGGACCATTTTGTATCTGTATATTCAAAATAGTTAGGGTAGACATATAGCTACTTCCTCTTCAATGAGAAGAAAGATTTGTACTAATAGTGTTTGTGGACAGGATATCATGTGTGCATCTTGCACTGTGAATAACCACTATGAAGACAACAATATGCAGTGTATTAATTATTGAAACTGTCCTACTGATCGGTTTTGAAACTGTCTCATTGCTATTTATTTCTCAATAAAATTAATAAAAGAGTAAAAAATAGAGTTATTAGAATTGATTGGTCCCAAAATAATAAGTGCTTATTGTATGGCAAAAAATACTAAAATCTTGGGAGTCTTTTCCAACAGGAATCACTCATGAAAATTAAACTCTATAGATAATAACTTGAAGAACTTTTCTCCTTTCTCACCACCATGATACTTAGCTAGTATCATTTGTGATGGGTAAAAGTGAGCTAATGAGCTAATGTATCACATACAATAAATATCTTAGGACAAGTTTCTTAGGTTTTCTGGTATTATAACTCTATAGCTTCTCAACATCAGAGAGGATCCCATATAACACACACGCATGCACACACATACACACACGCACACACACACAAATTTAAGACAGCAATCATTTATATATTAATTAAATAATTAATTAAATGATATTATTAAAATATCATTTTATGAAAAACAAATTCATTTTCCAAAAGAAAGTTATTGATGAGAGTGGCAACCTTGCAAAGCTTTAAAATGTGATACAGTTGAAGACAGCCAGGTTCTTACATCTGCTTCTGTATTTGATCTATTGTACTAATACCCATTATGCAGGCACTGGAGAACTCCATTATATACCATTTGAATGAAGGAATAAGCCTGAAAAATGCCAGTAACAGTTTTGGATTATTGTGAAAATAATTTTGACCTTAAGGATCTTCCTAAGTCTCACCTGCTCCCAGGGCTCCCTGAGTCACATTTTAAAACCACTGTGTCAGGCATTTGAACTTGTTTCTCCCAAGGAATCTTGGCTGACAAGAGCCGCAGTAGTGTGCTCACAAATAGCATTCATCTCCACTGCTAATTCAGTGCCAAAATGATAAACCACACTGAGGTTCAAAATGAAATCTCCATATTTTACAGCTAAGTTATCATGATGTTTTGTGGCACTTCTAATGCACGGTAATTTCAGTGAAGCAACATCTAATGGTCAGCTCTCTAGACCTGGCATCATTTCTTTGACCTAGCTCAGCAGGGTTAGGTTCTTCACTTGCATTTTTAGGATTATGATCAATAGAGGTTAACTGGTGAAACCTGTCTATTCGCTGATTCTGCTGCCAGGTCTATACTAAGAAAGCATAAGCTCAAAATAATTCCAGTATTCCTGCTTTTACCCAGATACTGCAACATTTTTAGAAATCTCTCCTTAAAATTTCACTATGTACAGTATTTCAGAAAGTGAGAAAAATTATAGGAGAATCTCCATCAGCTCCCTCCCATCAGAAAAACATAAGAAAATAAATTTTTGCAATAATCACCTTTGGAAGTGGAGGAATGCCACCTCCTTTGTGATAATGCCAGGGTTTGTCACCTGTCAGGCCTAACACTGATGCAGCTGCAAAAGTCAGAGACACATTTGATTCTCTTTGTGTCACAGACAAGTGTCATATATACTCGTTTGCACAGAAAACCACAGGGTGGGCTCTCCAGGGACAGCCAGCATTTGACAAGGCTGAATGATGACCTAAAACAACAGGAGGAAGAACTATTTCCCTTCTTGTCCATCGACCCAGACAAATCTGTGGTAGGTTGCTGAGAGCTGCCACATTAAAATATCATTTGAAATTTAAATTCCTTGTGAAACACTAAAAAAAAATGAGTCAGAAAGCTGCTAACAGAAATTCTAGGGAACCAGCTGTCATTAACTCACCCTAAAGACTGAGAAGTTTTTGAAAAAGCATCCAAAAAGCAGCCATTTGGAGACCTGGAAGTTTAAGAAAACATCATTCCAGAGTCAACACACTGAGTTACTGATGGAGATCAGGCAGTCATTTTTATCTCTGGGTACCATGATTATGTTTGGCGAGATAAAAGATTAGCATTGATTCTATAGTAAGATTGCAATAGGGTATAAGATTCTTGGTTTGATGAAGAAATAAGTCAAAATATCTTGCTCAGTGTTAGGGTTTTTCTGTTGCAGGTTGAGAAATATCTTATATACGATCTTAACACATTTTCACGAACTTGGAACGCATCCTCCCCATAGATATTCTGTGTGTTTCCACCTTCTTGTAGCCCTGGAGTCATGCAAGGCCCTCCGGCTCTCACAGACTACCTTGTGTCCTACGGCAGCACATGGCCATCTGCCCCTTGTGTGTCCTCTGCCTTTCCGGATCTTGCTCCAGCAATAATCTTCCCTTCCTTTTTCTGCCTTAAGTCTCTCTTGCTCCTGGCCTCTTCTACACCACATATATATATATATATATATATATATATATTCATTTATCTTTCCACCCATGGGCCATGGCTTTCTCTCTCCATCCCTCATCACCAGCTTCTTAGGAGGGCAGTCGGTCCACACTGCCCTGCGCCCTGCTCCCCCACAGCCCTTGCTGCTGAAACTATTTTTCTCAGAGATCTCCAAAATCTCAATGACATTTCTCAGTTACTCAGTCATCACACTGTTTCACAACATTAAAATAGTGCGTGTGTGTGTGTGTGATCTGCTTGAGCATAAGATGCTTAAATTTTTGCACATATGCTCTTACAGTTTAAGAGACAAAGCATATTTTTCTGCATCTTGACTATCAGAAAGGAAAAAATGAACTCCAAGCCACAAGTGAACCACCTTGCCCCAAAAAGGTGAGTGGACCTAATGAATGATGGACCTTACAAGAAGGTCCATCTAGAAGAAGCGTTGCTCTTCACCTTGGTCTAGGGTTGTCTTGACAAATGCACCAAGATGTGCACAGAGCGGCAGTGAGCATGTCCTATGGTTCCTCCCAGGATGAGGCCCTTGGACATCATGTGTAAAACTGAGCCCTACCAGCAAGCTAAATAAATGTGCTTTTTTTCCCCCTAAGTACTCCGCTCAGCAGCAGAGTGGGTGGCTAAGTGCCTGACTCACCTATTTGATTCATTTGTGGTCCTGACAAAATATTCCCTGTTGTAGGACACAGTGTCTGGCTTTATTTTGAAGCTGTTCCACTTCTTCATAGGGTAGATAGGAATGCGCAAAGTAATAGTTTTCTCTTTGTGTGGGATATCATTTATGAAATGGAGTTCAGTTCTTTGTTCAAAAGGAATTGTGGGAATGTCAGAGAAATTCTGAAACAAACTGGATACTTAACTAAAAGGCTTTCCACTGAAGATATAAGGCTGTTCTTAGAAAGATGCATTCATCCCCATAAGAGTAGACTCCATGACTGGAAAGTAGAGAAAAGAATCTGGGCATTGCCTCCCTATTCACGAGCCTAGGAAACTCGCTGGAATGCTGATGAGTGGAAAGACATCTTCAGAGCTCAAAATTATAAAGGAATGGCTACAGGGACTAAAGTAAAAAATAGAGCTGCCATGTCATAATTTTCTGTTAAACAATTATTTTTATTCTACTTGATTCTAGCAGAAGAAGAATACTATTAACTAAACCTGAATTAAAACCTCTTTGTTTTGATTAAATATAAGGCCTTGATTTTATCCAGGAAGGAGAAAGAGATTACTTAGCAAAAATACTTGCTACTTCCCTCCACCACCACCTACAAAGGCAAATGTCTGGGCAAGTGTTCATGTCTGCATACTCACAGAGAGAAAATCTCTGCCACCTTACCTGGTATGATTAATGAAATCAACTGCGTGCCTGTTTTAAAATAGGATCTATCCAGCTATTATGACAACTTGTGATATTTCTTTGTTGTTTTTTCTCTGTTTTTGGATTCTTGCAATAGCTTCTTTTTTCAAAAAGGAATTTAACTAAAAACAAACAAAGTATTTCATCAAATTGAAAAATATAAATATGGTGGTTCATGGTACACAAGATGTTCTGGGATGTGCAAACACTATGGAATGATTAAATCCAGCTATTTAGAGTTAGTGCATATATTACGTCACATGCTCCGCTTATCTTTTTGTAGTAAGAACACTTAAAATCTGCTCAATTCGAAATTTCAAGCGAATACCACATTGTTTTTAAATATAATCACTGTGGTTTTTATGACACATGGAAATCCAGCCCTTCCTGCTGTCTTGTATGCACCGAGACCCACCAAGTCCCTGTCTCCTATATGTCTCCTCTATTCTGCCTTGACCTATTCATCTTCCCATTCAAGGCTTACATATTGCAGCACTGTGCATCAGGCTAGTGACACTCAGGGAAGACAAGGGCCTGTGAAGAAGTAAAGAACAAGACACTGTGGCTACTGGCCAGTAAGCGCCCAGGTGGTGGATGTGCAGAGGACTTTGGGGGCCTCACCCAGATCTCTTTCTGTCTTGGCCTGACTCATCCCTTACTTCAGTGACTGGCTAACCTCCAGCCACATGGCCCTTCTGTGTCCTACCCTGTTTCCTGAGATTTATTTCCAAATCAAACTGTAGTCCCCCTTATTAAACTCTTCCATCATTCCCTATTGTGGTATGCAAGGAAAGCTCTGATTTTCTTGATCATACTTGTAAAATCATAAAATGCAACTTGCCTTTCTTATTTTTTCCCTGTAGCATTCTTTTACAGCATGTGTACCACCCTCACAATCCATGGAATAGAAAAGCACTGAAACGAACACATCCACTCTGCCTTAAAATTTTACCAGCAGTATCATTTTCACCCACTCTCTTTCTCTCTTGACAATCAATCCAATGGATCATTTTCCTTAATGATTGCTGTTCACACTTTGCATAACTATTTCAAATATCAAGACACTGAATGGTTTTGATGAACACAGATAATCAGTCTGTGATTATTTGCCATCATGATGCTTTTACAGAGGCTCGGTGCAGGTAGACAGCATACAGCAGCCATGCGGCAGTCCACAGGAAACAAGTCCTCCTCTAATGGACGTTGAGTCTGTCTTTATAGATGACTGACTTCCGAAGTGAATGAGAGCCAGGTACCAACCACCCTTTCCACCACTGTAATAATATTCATTCAGCCACTGATGCATCAAACAGTCACTGAGTGCTTGCCAATATCACGTGTTGCAAAGGCAGACATTGTCTCTATGGACCTCATACTGCTATCTATGATAAATATGTGATTTGGCAATGCTGGTATCATAAAGGAATGAACCAAGGAACTGCTGAAGAATTCAGGGGGTTGTAAGGAGGTCAGTAGAGAAGTTCTTAAAAATGAATACATGGCAGGTGAGGAGATAATTCAGTGGAATAAATGCTTGTCTGGCAAGTGCAGGATCCTGAGTTTGGTCCCTGGTATCACACACACACAAAAAAAAAATATGGGTATTTTGTAGCAAGAAGTATGTGCTCTTAAGCAATTGAAGGAAATGGTATCAGTTGGATGACAAAAATTGCTGCCCTATTAGAATCAAAATGCACAAGTAATCAAAGAACTATGCATAGAGTCTACAAAATTGTGACAAATACCATGTGGCTTCAAAGAACCAGTAAAGGATGGGGAAAGGGTGAAACTGTAACAGAAAATGTTCCCCAGCCATTATATTTCAGTTTCTTAGTTGTCTACATAATAGTTCCTTTCCAGGTGCATTTGCTTCTATTTCTTAGAAGTGGCTGGTAAATGTGATGCATAGCTGGTCGTTATGTTGTACATTGTATAAACTAGTCCCCAGTGGACAAGCCATTCTGCCTGTGTACTTCCTGCTTGCTAAACTCACATAAGTTCTAGACCACCAGAGATTGGGGCCTATATTCTGGGAATGATCCCAATCAGTGTCAATGTAAATAAATCCACCTGCAAATCCTGGGTGTCATTTTAGTGTTTCTGCTTGCCTTAGAATCTGCTGCATTAGAGGGAAGACCAACCATGCTGACTTTTTGGTCACTGCTCATGGCCCTTGTAGATGGATCAAGGACCTCTCCAGGTCCTCACAAGAAGGTGTGCCCTCAAGGTTTCTCTAGTCCCCTAGAGGCCTGAGAGGATTCCTGGCTCCATGGCTGAGTGGCTCACATTGGGCCCTAAAGGCAGGAGGAAGCTGTCTGTCTATCTGTCTTTCTGTCTGCCTGTCTGTCTGCCCATCTGTCTGTCTGCCTACCTGATTCCAGTAAGACCCTAGGAGCATGCCAGTTAGCCAGTCTGTCATCTTGCTCAGTTTGAGCAGAAGAGCTTGATCAACTATTGTTAGTAAGGTCCATCCCTAAGGGAAGGGTGTTGGTGCATTTCACCTCTGTGCCTGCTAAATGATTGTGTGAGTGAGTGGAATGGACAGCATAAGCAATAGGCTGCTCCATCTGTGCACCAAGACTGGGAAGCACTTGTCCTTGTGGCTGATTGGACACTTGCTTGCAATTCCAAGGCATTCAACATATGGCACAATGGAGGCCTTGCACCTAAGTTCCTGTGAGGGACATGAACAAGAAGGCATTCTGGGGCATGCTGAGGATCACTCACCCTTTGTCTGTTGCACCACCATTCAAAGGTACATGACATACACAGGGAGAATGGGAATGGGAATTAATTAGTCAAAACCCACAGTCCCTGACTACAGGAAAAAGGGCTTTTATGGAATTAAAAATGAAACCAAACTATTCCCTGTGTCTCAAAGAAAGAGAAAAGAAACAAAAAAAAGGAAGAAGAGGCCCATTCTTCCTGAGAATCCATCTTGGAGCCACATCAGTTTGTACAGTTGCTACCTAAAGTTGCACCACCCCCACTCCTGACTCATTTACTTTCAGCCAGTTGAACCAGTGCCAGCTAGCCATTGCCTGCATTTGGCCATAGAACACCTGGCCCTGAGCCTTTTGCTTCATGGATGCACCTGTCCTTGTCAGATGGCCCCCGGGATGACTGTCAGCAATTTCTTCCAAGTCCATTCAACACACAAATGTCCACATTTTGACTGAGGAAAGTTGGCTCTTCAGCCCTGGCAAATGACTCGCCATGGTCTTTCCCAAAGGTTGCCCTGCCTAGAAAACTCAAATCAGTCAAGCACTTCTCAGAGACTTCAAAAAGGGAGATAGAAAGCCCATCAACCACTGTACCCAGAAACCTGATTAAAGAAAAGCACTTAATGCCCATAAGACAATCCAGTTAGACAACCATGTCCTCTAACTATAAGTTATAATGACTACAGACATTAAAAAAATAAGGACTCTGAAAACCTTCAAATTGGATCAGATGACAATCCTTCTAATCATCCTGACAGGCTCAGAAAGGCCAGACTGGGCTCTCTTCTCCACCTGGCCTACCAGAAGCCCACAGTACCCTCATTAGGGCAAATAGGACTCTCTTGCCTCTCTCTCGTTCTGCCAGGTACAAGCTGACAGCCTAGGAGGACATCTCCTGTGTAGGCCAGTCAACATACTGCTTCGGGGAAGAGATCTCCTCAAGTTAGAAGTGACCGTCTGCTTTGCATCATGCCATCAGCCTTCTTGTTTAACCTTGAAATTTCAACTCTAACTGTTCCCTGAGAGGAAGAATTTGCCTGTATCAGTCTGAAACAGGAACCTGCAATCCTGAAATTCTGGACACTCCCCTCCCAGAGGTAGGAGCAGAAGACTTGCCTCCAGGCCTGCCCATCCACCCTGCCACCTCACTGCAACCCCTGTTGCTGCAAGATGTCACGGAAAGTACAAGCAGGGCTGCAGCCACACATCAGCCCAATAGACTGCTAATCTTCTTGTGCAAGATCCCTGTGCCCTCAAGAATGTAGCCATCACCTTGCAGTGTGCAGTTCCCAACACATACACACTTTTTGGACTATTCTAGATTTAAAATACGCCTTCCTCTGTTTGTGAGTTGCTCATATAAGTCATTTCAACTTGGAAGATACTGACATAAAAGGCAAGTTCACCTGGACTCGATTGCCACAAGGGCTTAAGAACTCTCTCACTGTCTTCAGAGAGACTCTAACAACAGATTTGGTCAAGCCACCAGCACCTTTTCTCTAAGGTTTCTCTGTCCCACCCAGCTCTGCAATGAACAAACAGTATAGATTGTCATAATTCGAACATGCATCTCTCCTGCCTGTAAAGCCAGTTCAGTATGTCCAAGCTATCAGATGCCCTCCGTATATGTTGCCTCAGTCTTCTGCTACCTGCAGCCTGCTCATACAACTGCCTGGACCTAAAGAATGCCTCTGCCTTCAGTTCAGTTGGCTCCTGTCAGCTAGACCCTCTTCACAAAGACTCTGATTCTGGACTCAAAGGTTAACTCACCTAGACTCAATCTCCCAGCGGTTCAAAACTTTGTTTCTTCTTCACTGCACTTCTGATGGATGAATCACAAACTGCCTGCTGGAAAGGCACAAAAACTCTGTATAATATCTGGCAGAAACTGGTTATAAGAAAAAAAAAACCCTCAAATTTGTTGGACCTGCTGGCTTCTATAAAATCTGGATCCTTGAGTTCATAAAAACAATGATGCGGACTGTCAGATGCAGTGGCCTACCTGCACAAACACTTGGATCCAGTCACTAAGGGCTGCTTGCTTCCCTCCTTTGTCTGTGTATTCTATCTGATAGCCATGGTCCTTCAGATCAAGAAAACTGACCAGCTCACCTCAGACTGAGACCCAGCTCTCCAGGGCCCACATCCACTGGCTTGAACTGATCTAAAAAGTCGACCCCCTGACAGATGCTGAGTACACCCATTTAACGGGTGGAAGAAGCGCTGCTAGGAAAATAAAGTCTGACAGGCTAGATAGGCTGTGTTCACCTCAGACAAAACTATTTTTCCAAAACATTCCTGCAGGGGTGATCTGCAGAGCAAACTGCTTCTTGCTTGCTTATCTCCTAATTCCTTCACTCCACTGTCAGCATCAACATGGGGGGAAGCCCTATAACAAGAGAAACAAACCACAAACTTTCTGGTGGCAGAACTTTAAGTCTTGAGGACCTTGGCTAGGCCCATCCTAAGATCACTAACAACCCTAAAATTGCTGCTTCTTGTCCCAGAAGATAATATGTAATATGCCCAAAAAATATTTTCTGGGGAAACTGAGGGGGTAATAGTATCTGAAAATGGCCCCTCAAGCCAGTATATTTTAGTTTCTTAGTTGCTAAGGTGATCATTTCTGTTCCAGATCTGGTTGCTCCTGTCTCTTAGAAATGGTAGGGCTGGGAAGATAGCTCAGTGGCTTAAGCACCTGCATGGAAAGCTCAAGGTCCTGAATTTGATCCCTGGTACAAAAAAAAAAAAAAAAAAAAAGGCTGACTACTGTGATGTAAATTGTATAAACCAATCCCCAGTTGGCAAGCCATGCTTCCTCTGCCTGCTTGCTTGTCCCATATAAGCCCTAGACCAGCAGAGATTGTGGCCTGGTATTCTGGAAATGATCCTGATCAGTGATAATGTAAATAAATCTGCCTCCACATCCTGGGTGCCACCATTTCTGCTTGCCATTGCACAGACACCCAGGGGCTTCAAGGTAAGCAGGATACAGACTGCAAAGGACTTACGCCAATGAGCTCACATTTTCTCTGTAAGGGATCCAAGTGAAATCTCTAAACAAGATGATCTAATCAGATTTTTTGAATAAAGATCTAGTGTTGGGATAAGGGATGGATTTTAGAAGATTGGTATTTCCTGGATGCTTTTTTGAGAAAGGAACATTCCATGGCCATGTCCCAGCTAACTCTTCATCTTTGTGTGTCTCCCTAGTGACAGTGCTGGCCATTTTCCATGAATTGCACGTTGACCCTGACCTGTACACACTCTTGTTTGGGGAGAGTGTGTTGAACGATGCAGTGGCCATAGTCCTCACATAGTAAGTACCACAACTCAGCCTATGTTTCTTTATTCCATCTGAAATATGATGCAATTTGGATATAATTCCTGATGTCTTTAATGAAATCTTTTATCGATGTCATAGTGATGGGCAATTTCTAGCTTTTAGGGAATTGTTATCACAGAAAATCTCCCTTAATGGGCACAATTCATTAGGTGCCTAATTTCTAAAACTATTAATGGTTTTTACATTTTCAGCTTATTACAAAATATCACCCAGAGGGTAACAGATATTTTTTTCTTAGTGCATATAGTTGGCTGATTCACTTAGGGTTTATAAAATGCACATAAATGAGCTTCCTTCATTTCAAATCAATGTCATTTAAATTCTTTCCACAGACAAGTTACTTTTAAGATAACAGACTAACAGAAGCCCTTGTGTTTATAGAGAGCTTGGCAGATTGGAGTTAGAACTTGAGGGTCAGAATACTTTTTATTTCTCAATGCAAATGTAATGCTTTATAGGACAGCACACATCTTTAAATCATCTTTATGACAAATGAAACTGATGGGGCTTCAGCTAAGAGTGAATGTAATTTCCTTTTGTGTTGGGAAGATTTTCTCTTTGAGATGTGAACCGGTGCTCTTTCCTCACCTCTCCTTTAGACACTTACCATTTATATTTAATAAATGCCACTTTGGTAGCTTGCATTATGTCAAAGGTCTCTTCTTGGTTTTAGATGAAGATCAACATTTTGGATAACTGTCAGGCATCCCAGAGGAAAGTAGCTATCCAATAATTAAATGTGACAACAGGACCCTGTCTCTGGTGTTAATTACTTTGAATGTAGTTGAAAATGCATTGTGAAGCAACAAAGGATTTTCAAAAGTCAGCTCTCACCCATGGGAGTAAGAGTGTTAGGAATGGCAGCACTATTTTTGTTTTTGTTCTGTTTGGTTTTTGCCCATTGACATTTCTTCCCGCTGCTGCCCCATAGTTGACACTAAATTTAGCAACTTTCAGGAAAACCTCCAAATACAGTGCCTACATTTCACCTGGACACCTACCTACCATCAGTACAAATTAAAAGCACTGGGCAGAGTCAAAAATACTAAAGACTACTTTCAAAGAACACCAATAATTAATTGGGACAACAAGAAGCTCTGTCCAAGAAATACCAACATACAAGGAACACATGGAGCAAAAACACCTTTTAGATCTGCTGAGTTCCTCATTTTTTACATTTTTTACTTCACTGCCAAGTTGTGAAAGGCCAAGTGAAGCAAAACTCCTGAAGCACAAATGAGCTTGGGAAAAAACCATGCGGCTACAACTGAGAGAAGTTTTGGCCTTTTTGCTTCCAGCATAACCACTCACAGGAGTTTTCTATTAAAAATGCAAACTCCGAGGAAGAATGTTGATGTTGTGGAGCTCAAGCCTGAAGGTTATTTGAAACAGTTTATTTCATATCTGTTGAAGTCAATACATGGTCATCACTGGTAATGTCTCTTAAACATCTTTTCATGTTTTCATAGTGTCTTAATAAGAAAATAAGTTTTGCAAATGGCTTAGTCTCTTCCTTTCTAGGGAATAGACATTTGCCATTCTAGCTGAAATCCTGTGCTCCCCAGTCTTGGCGATTCTTAAATTGTACAAAGTAAGCCCAATGAATTCCAGTTAAAATGAAATTAATATTAAACAATTATGTTTGAGGCCCCAGAGGCCACACGTCCTAAGCTAAAGGCTCTCTGGGCCTCTCCAGCCCCTCCCACAAGCCCCACTCTCTGTCTGCTAGCACTACCTCATCTTAGCACTTCTTTTGCTTGCACAACTTTTCATGTGTGGGTTTCTTCCCTTGCTTCTGAAGCTTAGTTCATAACATACATATAATCTCTTTATACACCAACTTATACAAACACATTCCTTCTTGTTATAGTCTAAACCAAGCTTACCTCGTATTATACTCAGGGTTTTCAAGGGAATAGATTTAATACAGGACACAAAATTTATAGGACTATTTCATCATAGTAACCCAAAACGTGAAATACAGAAGAGTGCCCAAGAACTGACATGACACACCAGAGACCCCTAAATCTAACTGAGAGCCTGGATCCCATAGCAATGTCCTGTATGAGTCCAGCTGAAGGCCTAAAGCCATGACAATGATTCATACAAGTCCAAAGAGCTATGAAGCAACACTAAAGATAAAGGTCATGGATCCCCATCTACCAAAAGAACTGCAGACATCCTTGGTGACAGGAAGGACCTAATCTCCTCCTCTGACAATGATAATAGCTGGGCTCATATCAGGAAAATCAGAATGACAAGCTTCTCCAGGAGAACAGTAGCACACCACTGTCCACCCCAGTTTTCTTTTTATACGGTTGGCAATGATCCTCAGGTGGTCCTTCTACACTCAGGACCACCCTGACTTAGTTCAGCTGGGTGTTATAAGTGGCCCATTAGTTAATTACAACACCTCTGCTGACCAATAGGAAAACCTTATTTAATATCAATGAAACTTTTTCCATGACTTTCAGACTACATGCTCAAATACTTATCTATCCACTTTTACTTTTCTTCACACTAAATCATGTCTACCTCCTTGACACAACTCTAGGTGGCAAATTCATGCCTTTGCACAAAATTTCCTTTCTATATTCCCCTTGGCCTCAGCTTCTAGCTCTGCCTAATCAAGTCTTACATCTATCCTAGTCTCCTGCAGGAACCATGACTGACCCCTCAGCAGAAACCCCTTCTTTATTCCTGCCCCCACTTTTATCAATTCTTCTCCCTGATAACATCTGTATGTACATTAGCCATTCAAGATATAAATATATATATACATATATATATATATATAT
>NDGN011541626.1:8764-19629 GCA_002564285.1 Tympanoctomys barrerae | reverse complement strand
CCATCCAGCAGAAAAGTATAAAAACGAGGTATAAAAAGTAAAGCCATGTTAATATGCTGAGCTATAAAAGGCTCAAGTAAACAATTTCTGACATTGCCAGTCCTATGGATAACCCACTACTATTATAGACTACTGAACTATATTGGAATATTTTGTTGAATTCACATACCTACAATATTTAAATGACAATGAAATACCCTTTTCTGATAAAACTAAACAAAAAGATGGGATACAAATGAAGGACCATTTTGTATCCATATATTCAAAATAGGACAGATATACAGCTACTTTCTCTTAATTCAATGAATAGAAAAATTCATTCTAATAGTGTTCGTGGACACTATATCATGTCTGCATCTTGTACTATGAATAACCACTAAGAAGATAACAATATGCAGTGTATTAATTATTGAAACTTTCATACTAATTGGTTTTGAAACTCTCATTGCTATTTGTAAATAAAATTACTTAAAAAATTGTTGTTTGAATAAAAACAGAAAGGATATTTAACTCTATTGTTTAGGATGAAAGTACCTATTTCTGTAAGAAAAAAAATAGCATTAAACAAGCCAAAGTGATTAATACGTTGTGGAAAGCACTTAGGGGATAGAAATAGGCCTTCCTGCATGCTCAGACACTAAGATATATCCCCTGCCATTTTAAAGCCTTTATTTTTTATGAGTGCCTGTTTGTAATACATGTAAAAACACAAACTATGAAGAAGACCAAAATATAGTATAATAGACAACAAGAAGATAGATATTTTTTGCAAAAGGGAAGGTGATCAATAGATGAGGGCAATGAAAAGGAGCACAGAGGAAGACAATTCAGAAACAAGATGCATTCTACATGTGGACCAACTCAATGATGAACACACTCATCTCATAACACAAGTGTGAGCTCTCTCAATTGTTGTTGCTTACGGTCTGTATTCCATATTTAGAGCCACTTCTTTCTAATTTTAGAACAACCTTACTATTGTTCAATCACAAGTACACTTTAACAGTTAGAAATAATCAAGCTGTTTCAAGTACAGTGATTCCAGTTTTTAGGAGCTGTTATTCTGTGTTGCTTGTTGAATAGAATCTATTCTCCTTCCTGAAGTTTTCTTGTTTAGTTTACAGTCACGACATTTGCAGCAGATCAAGCTTCCATAGCAATGCAATTAATAGCAAGAAGAAAACAACTGAATACAAATTTGTGAAATTATCAGGGCATGTTAGCTTTTAAATCTTCATTGTTTTGATGAAGAAAGATAGAAAATTTGTTATTACTACTTTTCTAAGGCAGTCATAGTTCAAAAAATTATTAAGCAATTTATTCAAGGTTGTGATATCCAAGTAGTATTTAGAACTCATAACTTTACTTGTTTGATTGAATCTTCAGAGCACCAGCTAATTATGGAAATATGTTGGGAATTATTATAATTTAGAGTTATATATTATTATTAAGAGTCTCTCAAAGTAAAAAGGCTGCATACTTTCAGTTAGTTGCTTTTGAACATGAGTTTTCTAAAAGAGTTAAATTTATTTTCAATTTCTGCTCACCGGTATGTAGAACTGGAAATACTTACATTCTCAGCCTAAAACAAACAGCATCATAGATTGGAAACGGAGGAATCACAGGGTTCTTTTTTAGCCCATCAGATCCCAAATGTATAGAAAGACAGGTACAGGCAAGAATGAGACAAAATCTGAGAGCTGGTAGCCCCAAGCAAACTGCCCCTGGATGCCTTAGCACAGTCTGATGTGAAAGCAGCACACGGAAGGAGATCCTACTGAAGGTGAATCAGAATCTGTGAAATAACTAAAAGTTCTCTTAAGTCACCATGGTAAACCAGTTGCACCTCTGAGAAAAGGGCAGGGCATGAGCACTCACATCCTGGAATTAAATGTTATTTTCAAAACTGTATTGAAATGGGAAGGGCATGAGGGATATATCTCAGAGACTCAGCAATTCCTATTACTTAAAATCTGAATACTTTTATGGTACTGAGGATTGAACTCAGGACCTTGTGCTTGCCTGCTAGGTGCTAATGCTATAAAGCTGTCTCCTCAACCCTAATTTTTATTTTATTTTATGTTTTTGCTGAACCAGGGATTGAAATCAGGCCCTTGCACTTGCCAGGCAAGAACTTATTCTACTGCTATCTCCCTGACCCTATAACCCTACAATTTGAACTTAATCACCACAACATATACTACTCACAACTATACAAATAGGTTAACAAGTGTCTCATGAAGAAGAGTTGCATGCAAAAAAGAGACCATCTCTGAGGTGCAGCATTAAAGAAAGACCCAAAGCTAAGAGGAAAGAAGTTGAGAAGAAAGTCTGAGACTTAGACTCTCACACTAAACAAGATAATCCCGAAAATAATTTATAGACTGAGCTATTCCAAAACTAACCATAGCCGTAACAAACCCAGAGCACAATTGGCTTAACTAGACCAGCTCAATCCTTTGTGTGGAAAGCACAGCACAGGAGAAGGGAGAGGTGGCACAGGAGAAGGGACAGGCAGCGTAAGGCGCAAAAGCCATATATTGCCCAAAATGATGAAGATTTAAGATTACACCCTACTGTAGGCCAACAGTTTTATTTGGCAGTTTCATGAGTCCTGACAGAAGACATATCCTTAAGCAAAATAAAACATTCAAATGAACCTTTTCCTCCCCCTTCTAAACAGCAGGTGGTTCTCAGGATTAAACTAAATATGGTTCATAAACTGTAAGCTTCTCAAAGAAATCCTGGCAAATCTATTTGATCTTCGTTTAGGCTGAGTTGTCACAGGCAATCAAAACAAAAACACATTCATATCAGAAAGAATTGCAAATGGCATAATATTCAAGTTAAGCATGCTTTCTCTGCTGAGGATTCTTTTCAAAAAAACACAGTGGAAAATGTATTTTAGAATAATATAGCTGATAAAGGATGTATGGCTATCTCACTATCATGGCTAAGGTTTGAAATGTCGCCCAGTGGCTTCAGCAGCTCACTAGGGCCTTGGGGAAGTGGGACTTTATCCCATTGCCTGGCTTCTTCCTTCTCTGGATCCTTCTACCATAATCTGAGCAGCTTCCTTTGCCCCATCTGCTATCATACCTTCCTGCTATGAAACCAAACATCCAACTATTTCATGAAAAATTAAATCCTTCTTCATTGATTTGAAATGCCACCTGTATCAAGCACTAATTTCTCATATACATATATGCTATACTCTTTTGTTTGATCTATTTGCCATTTCCTCTAGTACCAGGCGTCCCATTAGTAATGATTCATAGAGAAAGCCTTCCATTCTCTTTTCTTCATAATTTCCTTGTTTATTCCACACATTTAATCTCTGAGATGAATTCTGAAATAGTAGATCAAATAATAAAGCAAGTACAACCACAAAAGAACAAACACCTCAAAAAATTTTGTATCTTTTTTATTTGTTTATTAATTTGGGGGAAAATGACATCTGTATTGAGACTTTTCCTCCAAGGATGTGACATCCACTTTAATTGCTCACGTGTTTTCATATGCTGTTATGGAAATTTTTAGCTTATTTAGTATTCTGTTCAAGAATAGATAAGAAATAGAATGAAATATCTGTATTAACTGCTTCTGTGAAGAGTTGTGTCAGGATGACCTAAAATGTTGGCAGTTTGTTTTTGTCAATATGCCCAAAATATAACATCTGTATATGTGTGTGTTTGAACAAAACTTTATCATCCCAAACGACAATACTTTTTCTCTTTTTATTTTTTTTTTCCAGATTTTTAATGCAGCATTATTTTGTAGTCTCCTTTCAAATGAAGGATGTTTGGTGAATATTTTAAATAACATGAATGAACAAAACAGTTTATCTGAATACCAGAATTCTTTCCTGTGATGATATTTTTGTGATTTAAAAATTTTTACTCATAAAGTGTTTTGATATTCAACTTTAGTGAAGTTCTTCCCAGCTCAAAGTATATTAATTCAATTTTCTTCTAATAATTTATAGCATTTTAATTGTTATATATATCATCCTAAATGTTTTTCAAAATTTCAGTCAACATTTCTTTGTTAAAATATAAAAAAATCGACTTTCAATATATATTTTGCAATCAATGGGAACCTGAGAAACCACTGATTTTTTTTACATTTTTAATATATATATGACAAAGCAGGTATATTGATTCTTCTGATTTTTGAACTAAAATTATATTAGAAAATTTCCCCATTGTAATCAATGTATCTTCACTATGATCTTTCTGACACTTATAGTGTCCTACCATATATTATTATAATTTATTCATCAAATTTCATTTAGCTGTACTATTTTCAATCTTGGGTCTTATAAATGGCACTGGATTGAATCACAAGTTTATTTCCTTATTATAAATTGACACCGCTAAAATTATCAAAAGGAAATATGATCACTTTGTGATTTGGATGCATATCGCCATAATAATGTTTTCCGATATTTTGTTATTACTTTTTGTTTGTGTGAATATGCTTGAACTCTGTATGCTACATCCATCTCTGTTAATAAGCAAACATGTAGGACTTCATGAAGCTTAAATTATAGATAAAAGACAAAAACAACCAAGATAAGTAAAATTTATTTATAACCATATTAGCTAAGCAACATGGATGTAATTGTGCCCTCTGATTCCATAGATTCATATGTTGACTCCCCAAAATCCCAATGCAACTGTTTTTGGAGAAAAGACTTTTAAGAATTAATCAAGATTACATAAGATCATAAGGGCAGAGTCATAATCATATAGGACTTGTGGCTTTATTGGAGTAGGAAGCAGGCGAGCTCACAGCACCTATGTACCTATGAGTATTAGGAAAGGTCAGATGAGCACACAATGAGGAGATTGCCACCTGCAAGCCGAAAAGTACCCGCACCAGAACACACCCATGCCAGATCCTTGACAGACTTCTCACCTCCAAGACTGTAAGAATATAAATTCAGATTATAGATCATAAATTTATGAACAAGAAAGGGTAGTGTATATTGTCAAAGCTAAACAAAATTTTTAGAGTGTTTAAGTATGGCTCACTGATAAATATAAGAAAAATTCTTGAGTAAATAGAGACAATTGATGTAAATAAGATGCTGGAAGGGCCGACCAAATAGTTCAGCAGATTGAGGTGCTGCAAGCAGAAACAGGGGCCGGGGTTCCATCCCAGGTCCTGTTGTTCTGGCCCCACCCCTGGGGCACGCTGAGATGGCAATTGAGACTGGGCGTGGTGGCGCATGCCTACAATCTCGTAGTGAGACCCTGAACACCTGTAGACGATTCCTTAAAATACACACACACACACACACACACACAAAGTGAAAAGATAGTGAAATAAAATTTCTTGGGTTTAAACTCACATACTGAATCGTAAAGCGCAGCTAGCCTCTTTTGTCTCACTACGCAGCTTGAGGTTGTGGTGATCCTCCTGTTTTCAGCCCATCCAGCTTTGGGATTACAGGTCTGTGTCACCAAGCCAGGACTCGGTTGCTGGCTCAGCATGCCCCAGGGCAGCATGGTTAGGCCCTGTGCATCATGTGGGACCTAGGATCGAACCTGGTCTCTGCATTTGTCAGAGAAGGCCCTTAGTCCACTAACCTATCTCGCTGGCCTCTGCAAGTAACATCTTACTCAAAGATAATATTGCCAGTCTGAAAACCCAAGAAACCGGGCAAGTCAGAGACACTGCCTTGCTCATATACCTATGTAGATCCATGATAGAATAGTAAGAAGTAAAGTTCCCTTCACTTATGCAACTTTCTCTCACCTTTCCCGGCTGGCACAGAGCCACACAAACATAATTCATGTGGAAATATTATTTCTGCAATGGAGAAAGGAAATAAAAAGTGTATGTTTGGCTTTCCCACTCAGTTAGAAAACTTTGTGGATACCCAATCCTATCTCATTCCACAGGAAGCCTTCACAGGGTCTGCAGGGCAGGGGTTAAGATAAGGCTAAAGAGTAGGAGCAATCAGAACATGGGCTTGGTAATCACAAGTTCCTGCTATGGAGCAACCACATAAGAGGGCTTGCATAGGCTAAAAGAGGTGCCTGTCTCCTTGCATATTTGGGTGTAAATATGAGAGGCAGAGAGTATGAAAGATCAGGGAAGCATGACATTGCCTAAAAAATAAAGCCCTAGTAATGGATCCAGAAAAGGAGGAGATCTATGGAATGCTTGATAAAAGATTTCAGAATAATTCTCTTAAAGTTCAAGGAATTAAAAATGAATACCAATAAAAATTAAATAGAATTTGGAAGACAATTCAGGAACACAATAAAAAAAATGACAGAGAAATAGAAATTCCAAATCCTGATTGAAATCCTTGAAATACAAAATGCAATAATTGGTATGAAGCCATCATAAAATGTGTGAACAACAGTATTGATAATGCAAAAGAGAGAGTCTCTAATTGTCAAGATTGGACATAGGAAATTGTCTATTCAGAGGCAAACACAAAAATAAATGAAGAACAACAATTGTGGCAGTTGTGGAATACTGTCAAGCAACCTAAAATAACCTAATAGTTTTCCAACAGGGAAAGAAAAGGAAAGACCTAGAAAATGTATTTAAAGATAGTGGATGAAAATCCTCCAAATTTGGGACAAGATGACAATATCCACTAAAAATACTAAATGCTGAATTCAAAAGATTGTATTTGAATTCAGTCCAAAAGAGTGCTCATTAAAGTATACCAAAATAAAATTATCAAAAATAAAAGACAAGAAAAGAATACTGAAAGCAATGAGAAATGAGAGACATCACACTTGAAGGGATACAGGTATGGCCTTCTGTGAATTTCTCAGTAGAAACCCCACAGTCCAGGGGACAGTGGGTTGATGTAATCAAATTTCTTAAGAAATAAACAATCAAAACAAAACAAACACAAACACAAAAAAACACAGCCAATCGAAATTACTCTACCTAGCAAAGCTTTTCTTCAGAAATAAAGATAAAGATTATCTCACACAAACAAAGGCAGAGGAATTCATCATTACTGGACCGCACAAGAATTGCTAGAGGGAGTTCCTCAGGTTGAAAGAAAAGAATGGAATAAGTGGTAGACAACTAAAGTGTAAAACTCACAGGTAAATACAAAGAAAAACTACTCTAAAATGCAATAATGGCTTTTAAATAAATTATGTTTGGTGCAAAAGTTAAGTGATAGAATTAGATGCTATTAATGATAATAATTTCTTCTCTTTTTTCATGCATTTGGTACAGGGTTTACAGGGTCTCACTATGTAGATCTGACTCATAGTGATCCTCCTGTTTTCAGTCTCCCAAGAGCTGGGATTACAGGCACGTGGCATCACACCCAGTTGCAATCGTCTTCTCAGCGTGCCCTGTGGGAGGACCAGCACAGCATGCAGGGGATCAAAGCCTAAGAAGATGCATTAGCTATCTGGCTGGCATTATGATAATAATTTCTTAATGGATATACAGTATGAAAAGATATAAGGTGTAACATCAACATTTAACTTGTAGTTGTGAGTAGAGTTGATGTCCAGAGCTACATTAATGATGAAAATTGACTGCCTAAAATAGTGTGCTTTATCTACAAGATTTTCCATTAGTGTTATGATTTCCACAAACTCAACTGTGTGATAAATATACTTAATGAAGCAAAGAAGCAAAATGCTCTACTAGAGAAAACTACTTATCTACAAAGGAAGATAAAAAGAGAAAAAAGCAAATGATCTGAACAGTAGCAACAAAAACCATACCCAGCTTTATAGTGGCTCACAGATTTAGACTGAGGGGATGGGAAAAAATTCCCAATAAATGGAATGCAAAGGGAGCCAAAGTCAGTATACTTACTGAGTTAAAGACTTAAAGACTCCAAGCAGTCTTTTAGTCAGAAAAGAAAATGAAGACCATTATGTAATGATAAAGAGGCCAGCTCATCAAAAAGAAAATTAACAATTGTGAATGCACCCAACGTGAGAACACCTGGGTGTGCAGCAGGCAGTGGAGGCTTCACTTCCCCACCGGAAGCTGTGTGCAGACCATACAAGCTAAAAGCCAGCAGAGAAATTCCAAATCCAAACTACTCTCTGAGAAAAATGGATCCAATGGGCAAACATACTCATCCAAGCCTGCTGCATTCTTTAAGAAAAAGCAATATACAAGGCTACAAAACAAATATTGACAAATTTGCAAAGATCAAAATCATACCAAAAAGCCTTTTTCCCCCTGAACATAAGGGTACACACTGGAAATCAATAAAGAGCAAACCGTGGGAACCCAATGACAGATGGCTTTGACATGACATTGCTAATTGTACATTTGGGTTGGTTTCAATATGAGCTTGAACAAATTTGTCTTGAATTTTAGCCTTTGATATTAGAGGGCCTAAAATTAATTCACATAGGTTGTGAGTGTGTACATTTCTCTGTGTCTTTGTATGATGGACTATGTATATGTTTTTACATTTTGTTACAGACAATTCTACTTCTGAATATGACAAAAAAGACTACATAAGACTAATCATATTAGTAATGGTAACAGAAATCTAAATAGTAGATTGTTTAAAATCTTAAAAATTGATTGAATTGTTTTTAAAACTTTGATTAAAAATAGTAGAAAAAAATTACAGTAGCTTGATCTTCACGGGCACAGTTTCTGCAGAAAACGAAACACACTGAGGTGAAATCTACTTCTCATTACCCATGGGGCATTTGTCCATGTGCCAAACTGCACACAACTGTCAAAGAGAAAGCAGCCTTTAGAGCCTGTGCTAGTCTCTCTGGCTCTGTAGACAAAACTCAGAATGCAATGCTGACAAAAGAACCATGATTTGAGAAGTCAAAAAATCTCACAGAAAAGGAAACTATCTAGAAGCAAGCCTCACATTCCTGAAGCAATTTCTTTTTGAGGGACTTACTGATATTTAACTAACTGTATCAGGGACAAGTTATCAAGATTTCAGGCAGAATGTAATAAATTAGAGAATACAAAGTTAATCAAAGTGCAAAAGATTGATTTGGTGGGAGAGACAAAAGTCCAATGGAAGTCATGCTTACCAGATAGTAGGAGTGAGGTAAGCATCCTAGACTTTCAGTTGAGATTATTTGTGTTTTTGTTCTAAAGATTGAAAGATACCAGAAATATACCAGTTTATAAAAAATTTTGAAAGTGTAACTGTAACTGTGGGATGGTGATCTGTTCATATTTTACTCACTTTCTAGAAATAAATTTAGTAAACAACCAAAGTCAAAGAACAATTATGAAACCAACCAAGGCTAAAAGACAAATTACTTGTGTTTTTGTTTGATTATAAATATTGTTTAATTTCTTCTTTTTTATGTATTTAGTACAGGGTCTACAGGCTCTCACTACACAGATTAGACTCATAGTGATCCTCCTGTTTTCAGCCTTCCAAGCACTGGGATTACAGGTGCACCCCAACAAGCCCAGTCTCAGTGGCCAACTCAGTGTACCCAGGAGGTGGGCCAGGCACGGCTTGCTGATTGTTCAGGAGGGTATTACTTAATCTCCATGTGTTTATGGTGCTTTTGCAATTACTTTTTGGTTTTGTATCTGCAATATCTTTTGGCAATAATTTCCAATTTCATTGCTCTATGGTCAGATAACATGCATGGGATAATTTCAATGGTACAATAGATACAGAGAAAGGAAAAGAATCTGTTCAAAAGGAAGGAAAGGTAGGCTCGTGGCACTACATCCACTTTGCATTCACTCTGTCATCCTGCTCTCTTAAGGAGGTTGCTCTGCATGCTTTGTGTCCCTGGCACCACTTTGGTGAAGATGGCCTCAGGAGTGCAGGTTGCTGATGAAGTATGTTGCATTTTTTATGATGTGAAACTTCAGAAATGCTCCACACCAGAGGAAATAAAGAAAAGAAAGAAGCCTGTCATTTTTTGTCTCAGTGCAGACAAAAGGTGCATCATTGTTGAAGAAGGCAAAGAGATCTTGATTGGAGATGCTAGTGTGACCATTGCTGTTCCCTTCAAGCACTCTGTGGGGACACTTCTTGAGAACGATTGTAGCTATGCTTTGTATGATGCAAGCTTTAAGACCAAGAAGTCCAGGAAAGAAGAGCTGATGTTCTTTTCATGGGCTCCAGAACTGGCCCCTCTGAAGAGTAAGTTGATCTAGGCCAGCTCCAAGGACACCATCAAAAATAAGTTCCAGGGCAGGCCAAATAACCCAGTGGATTAAAGCCCCTGCAAACAGGTGTGGGAGCCAGGGGTTTGATCTCCAGGCCTGCCGTGCTGTGCTTGCCTCTGGGGCCCACTGAGATGACAATTGAGACTGGGCATGGTGGTGCGCCCCGGTAATCCCAGCTCTTGGGAGGCTGTAAACAGGAGGATCACTATGAGTCCAAACTACTAGTGAGATCCTGAACACCCTGTAGACCCTTCCCTAAAATACAAAACAAAGAAGGAGAAGGAGAAGCAGGAGAAGGAGAAAGAGAAGTTCCAAGGCATAAAATACGAATGTCAAACAAACAGGCTGGAGGACCTCAACCAGGCTTGCAATGCAAAAAAGCTGGGTGGATCCTTCATCCTGGCCTTCGAAGGGTGCCCCATTAGCATCGTTCCAGTGCCACAACCAAAAGCTTCCGTGTTTAATGGTACACTCTTGCTCAATAACTAAAGCAAAAGCATTTACACCAAAGTCTCACTGAGGTGGGCTGTCATCTCATGATAGAGTAAATATTCTATGAACCTGCGCAAATGTGGCTTTATATAAACCTAGCATTCAAAGTGAAAAAACAAAGAAAAAGAAAGGGCAAACTGGGATGAGGAAAAGGAAGAAGCAGAAGCAGAAGCAGAAGCACGAGGAAGAAGAAGAAGAAGAAGAAGAAGAAGAAGAAGAAGAAGAAGAAGAAGAAGAAGAAG
>NDGN011541612.1:2455-12841 GCA_002564285.1 Tympanoctomys barrerae | reverse complement strand
TTTTTTTTTTTTTTTTTTTTTTTTTTTTTTTGCGGAACTGGGGATTGAACTCAGACCCTTGCATTTGCCAAGGAAGCGCTTACTCTACTGAGCCATCTCCCAGGCCCCCTGCCAAATGTACTTAGAAAAACAGAAAAACTCTCCATTTTTCTATCTTCATGGTCTCTAGTGTTTCTCCTACCTGGACTGAATTTTCTAATAGTTTCCCTTATGCCAAAAACTGTTTTTGACACCACTTAAACTTCACCTGCAGAACTGACTTTACCTGTAATACTGAATTTACGTTATATGACTGACTTTATCTAAGAATGATTTTATGAGATCTTTGAACAGTTTCCCATCGTTACTGTTTACCATCTTAAGATTTTGTAGCTTCTTCTCCCTGTACTATCTCTATCTGTTATGGATATGCCTGGTATCACCTCTCTAACAGACACACCTTTCTACCAGATACTAGGTCCAGTGTGCAAGCCCATTGCAAGAGCTACAGGCAGGGCAGGAAGTGAACTGGCCTCCGAGAGCAGATTCAGAACCTAGAATTCAGTTTCAAGGATCCTTTATTCATATTCTCTGTCCCCTCTTCTCTTCCGTTTTTGTATTTTGGCCGCCTTGTTTTTCAGCCTTGCTGTATCCAGTGTGCCAGACCCATGACCTTGGCAAGCTGAGACTTATGTGCTTATAGTCAGATGACCAGATAAGAAAGAAAACTCTTTTTTTTTTTTTTTTCCCAAACATGCTTAGAAAAACAGGAAAGGACTTGGATAACTTTGGCGCGGTGATGGGTTCATTTCTGGAGGAGTCACCGCATTGATATAGCACAGTGACTGTTTAACCTGAGTCATAGGCACTCCTCAGAATCAGAGACAGGCCCATGATCAGAAACAGGAAACAAAGTCCTGGATACACAAAACCAGCATCCCCTGGGAGCAGTAAGAAGAAGGAATATTTCACAGTCTCAACACAGAAATATAAGCGGTGCTAACTGGCATTTTTCATTAAGTATTTGGTCTACTCATTTTTTCCTTGACCAAACTGATGTAATTGAAGCTACTTTTCTGATTTATCATTGTTAAGTCAACATTGTTCGTGGTTTTGGAAACACTTCATAAACAGATGTAGAGCTTGGGACAGTATCTCCTGGACATCTAAGAGATGGCACCAGGGAAGGGTACAGAGCCACTTTTCTGTCTACTTGGTGCCACCCTCTCCCTTTGGTCAGATTAGAGAGATCATAGTTTGAGTAAAAATTGAATAGCCTGAGCTTGAACCGTATGACCTTAACATTTCCATAGTCATTATTTTCTAGAACAGATCTTATATATTTGTTTTCCTCCTTGTATGCGTGTTTCGCCGGCCATGTAGACTTCAAAGTGTGACTATTGAAAGCTTGTTTTCCATGTAGTGTATTCACGATAAAAAAGTGCATACAGAATATACACACTGTAGAAAGTACGTATTTCAATAAAAACCATCTAATCCAGACAGAAGTGAGCATCTCCTTGTTAATGCCCTCTGTGGTTTCATACCCTTATTAATATTTTTTAGCTAAATCTGGTCTTAGGTCTATTCTGTGTAGAGCCAAGAGATATAGGATTGCACTTATCTAATGTTTCAAACTCGACTGAAGATACTTTCATAAACTCACCGCAGTTAGTAATGTGTCCTTGGTCCAAATACATTTCAGGGGGCAGAGACAACACTGTACCTCCTGCATGTTATTCAGACCCTTGTCCCCCCAGTGTTGTTGAGAATCTGCTGTCACTCACTTTTAAGTTGACTGTCATTATTTTCCTTTTTAAAATTGTATTTTATGGAAAAAAACATAAAACAAAATTTCATAACCAAATAACAGGAGAATGATAATAGTTAATACATTACATGTTCTTATCTTTAAAGTAGTTGCTCGGGGACCGTGAAGATGGCTCAGTGGATTAAGTGCTTCCCTGGCAAGCGCAAGGGCCTGAGTTCAATCCCCAGCTCTGGAAAAAAAAAAAAAAGTAGTTGCTCAGAGTACAAGATATGGGCATAAATATTTCTATTAATATTTTATTTAAAAAATCATACTTGCATATTTCTACCTATCCCTGCTTATTTATTTATACAGAAACATTTCTTCAAACTAATGAAAACTTTCTGTGTTTTCTCTCTTCAACTTGCTTAACCATACTCAGATTTTTTAATCTGTCATGATGTAATAATTTTCTTTCTGACATTTCTGTTCCATTTCCTTTGGGTTTCAGTTCTCACAGCACTATGCACTCAGGCACTAAATCAGGAAGGGTGGAATTGGGGACCCTTATTTGCATACCCACCATGCACAGCAGGTTTTCAGGTCTGTGTTCCACTGACCCAGATCTGCGGCTGACCCGGCAGCAGCGCTGCCCGGCCACTTCTTGGGCTCTAGTCCAGGAGGCCTCCCTCCTGGCCACCGATGACCACCCATCCATGTTGGAGGACAGACTCTCTTAAAATAGACTCACTTTGATGTTCTAGCAAGTCATACCCAAAGCATCTTCTCTGCCTAGAAGAGAGCTCTTTGGAGGTTCCAAGCTGTGGTGTGGACTTTTACTTCTCGTTTAAGTGTGGCAGAAAGGTCCCAGCTTTTGCAGCTGGAGGTGTTGGGCTCACTGCCTAAGTCTGCCTCCTGCAGGGGATCTTGGAAAGTCACCTGTGTCCTTTCTTCAAGCGTCTTTTCATCTGTCAGGTGCTGGATGGGCCCTCGCTGTCCTGCAGGCCTGTGAAGAGAAGCACATCATTGCTTAACAGTGCCCCTTCCTTCCTGATATTTCCTGCCATTACATTGCTGGTTTTTGAGTGGAAATTGTGACGACTTGTTATCAGCGCAGAGCCCTTTAATGTTGTTGCTTTCTTCATCTTCAGAATTTTCCTTAGGACAGTCTGAGGTTGCCTGTGTCCCATCATTTGGCTGCGTTACAACATTCCTCAGAGAAGCTTCTCTGCCTGGTGGTTCAAACACGCGCCGAGCCCTAAGTACTCCAGGCCCTCTGCTTGAACCCGCCTCACTGATCTCAGCAATACCAGATCTTCCTTCATTGGCTTATTAGCTGACATCTTTCATAGAATGTGAGAAGCATGTGGTGAGAAACCTCCTTAGTCTCATTTACTGCAGTTGACAGTATCTAGAGTCATGCCTGACACCTAGAAAGTACTTAATAAGCTCTGCTGAGTGGAAGTCACGGGCCCAGGAAACTTCTAGATACTTTCAAATGATTTTTTTTTTTCTTAAGAGGGATACCTTTTCCCCACATCAATGGGGAGTTAAAGTCTAATTGCAGAGTCTGTGCCTATCCTAAGCAAATTTCACTTCTCCTCCCTCTAGACTATGATTTTTCCATGTTGTTTTCAAATTGGTGCTGGACATTTAAGCAATTATAATAAAATTTTGGTAGTAATAATATGCATGCTCTGGGGAGTAACTACATAAAGCACTCTTATATATCTTTACATTTGCTACTTAAGAATATACTATGTGATAAATATATTTTTTATTTTCATTTTTATTTATCTGTTTTTCCACTTTAATGTATTTGGTGCAGGTTTCACTACACTGCTCAGACTTGTAGGGATCCTCCTGTTTTCGCTTCTCCAGTGCTGGGATTACAGGTGTGCATTATCATGCCTGGATTGGGTCCCTGGCTCAGCACGTGCTGGGGGAAGGGATTAGCATGGCATGTGGGACCAGGGATTAAATCTGCACTTGCCAAGTGCTCTTATTTCAATAAGCTTTCTTGCCGGCCCTTTATTTTCATTTTTAGAAAGAGAAAACTGAGGCAAAATGAGAGCTATTTGGTGCTGAAATATTGGAATCAGAACTCTAGCAGTCTGACTTTGTAACCTGCATAATTTATCATA
This sequence comes from Tympanoctomys barrerae, assembly GCA_002564285.1. Taxonomy (NCBI): domain Eukaryota; kingdom Metazoa; phylum Chordata; class Mammalia; order Rodentia; family Octodontidae; genus Tympanoctomys; species Tympanoctomys barrerae. Next base: position 8,968 of record NDGN011541612.1, on the reverse strand, counting down.
TTATAAACAGCCCTCTAAGCTTTGTATTAATTGCAATTTTGGCATATGTTTCATCTATATATACATTCAAATAATCAGAAGATGCTCCAGGATAGCACTAAGACTCTTTAACTGTCTAGTACTATTCATCATGCTTAATATTAAGCCACCAATCAATACAGTTTGGTCCTGTCATCAGTGAGCTCAATACCCAGAGGTCTTAGCACATAGTAAGGGTGCTGTGATGAAGGGTGCTGTGATTCCTAAGAGCAGGGCCAGCTGTGTGGCATTTTTATAAACTACCAACACATCTATGACAGAATATCATTTTATCAAATCTTATCTGTCATTGGTTGAAAGTGTGTTCTTTCCTGCGTACTTGTATCATACTTCATTTCCTAGAGGATCGGCAATGAACTACTGCAAGAGCACATGCAAAAATATTGGTGAGCTGGAAGCATGAATACAAAATCTGGGCGATAAAAAGAATAAATGATAACAAAATTAAAAAATGCCGTAGTGGAAATGCACTGAGAGAGGTACAAATGTTCAGAACTTAACAAGTATACGCAGTTGTCTTATTTGAACCTCAAATTTGTATAGTTTAAAAGCATCCAGAGAAAGAAAAAGAAAAAGAGGAAGAGGAAGACAGAGATCAATTCTTATTGTAAGTGAAAAAAAATCTATACCAGTTATTCTAGGAATTCCCAGTATCCTGTTACAACATGTCTCACATGGGCCTTTTTCACAGATGCACTCAGCCATGTGATAATGTCTCCCACAATGCACCTGCAGTGAAGCATTCAGTAGGTGACTGTTTCTTCTTGCATTGTCGTTCAGTAAAATCTGAGAATTCAGCGCTAAAATATGGTCCAAAGTAAATCTGTAAGGAGTGGAACACCTAGTTAATTTGCCAAGGATAGAACTTAAGGAGTTGGCTAATTGAACAGTCTCTTATAAATATTATCTTAGCTGGGAATTTGAGTAAATTTGGGCATTGGACAGCTCAAAGAAAAATTATTTAAGGGTGTTTTAGTGATTTGCTCTTAGATTAATGTATTGCAAAAATGGATAAGATAACATGGAGAATGAGAGACTTCTGGAAATTAAGAACCTAACCAAGTTTCATTTTCAAATTCAAAGACTTTTTCATATTTACCTACAATACAAGGACACTGTAGTCTTTACCTGAAGACTACAATGTGTAGACGTTCATCCTATTCTTTCATTCATTGTTTCAACAGATACTTATGAAGTATCCACTATACTATAGACACCTAGATTGTAGCAGTGACTAAAATAGCTACAGTGTCGGGCATGGTGGTGCTGACCTACAATCTCAACACGTGGGAGGCTGTGGCAAGAGGATTGTTCTGAGGTCTAGGCCAGCCTGGACTACAGATCAAGACCCTATTTCAATAACAAACTAAATAAATGAATAAATAAATAACAACTATAATTGTTCTTCCAGTAGACTATGCAGTAAGTCTAGTGAGGAAGACAAACTTGAAGTGAGGCCCTGCCTCTGAATATATGAGACTTTGGGGATTAAAGTGCCTACAAGCTGGTGCAGGGGCCAGGGGTTCTATTCCTGGGCCTGCCATGCTGGTCCTGTCCCTGGGGCATGCTGAGAAGGCAATTGGGACTGGGTGTGGTGGTGCCCACCTATAATCCTAGCTCTTGGAAGGCTGTAAACAGGTGGATCACTATGAGTCTAATCTAGTGGTAAGACCCTGAACACCATGTAGACCCTTCCCTAAAATACCAAAAAACCCCACAAAAACCAAAAAAACCCACTAGAATTCTAGGTTCAAGGTGGGCATATGGGATGGTGTTTTTAGGTGAAAGATAATTTCTAGAGTGCCCAAAAGGGAAGGATTTGTTCTAGAACTCTGTCCTTGGTTCGTTAATGGCCATGTCTTCCTGTTTCTTTCCATCGTTGCTCTGTACCTGGCTGTGTCTGGATTTCCCCTTCCTAGAAGAACACCAGTTGTATTGGATTAGGGACCTCCCAAATGACCCAATTTTAATTTACTTCTCCAAAAACACTCCCATTATGAGGGCCTGAGGATGAAGACTTAAACATGTGCCTTTTTAGAGGGAGCCAATTTAACAGTAGCAATATTTAAGTAACCAAATAAGAGCTATTTAAGCTCAATTTTGAAAGAAAATGGCATAAAACAGTTATATACCCATTTCCAGTTATAGTATAAAGGTCATGGTATAAAATAGAAACTTTAGAGAGAGGGTTATATATAGCTTTTTTTAAAGAAGATTATATTAAGAATTCTCCAGAGAAGTCATTTAGGTCTCAGGCATCTTGACATGAAAACTGTCTCTGTGTGATATCCATAATCTTGAACTTCTGGCAAGAGAAGGGATAGGAGAGTTCCTGGTCCTGTGAAGACCTGGAAAGAGAATTCTGACTGGAAATGGCTGAGGATGACTGATGTTTCTTCACAGGTGATAGATAAAACAGAGAAAAAGAGAAGTCCTATATAGAGACAGAGGCACATGTGGAAGAGTCATCTGCTTTTCAGAAAACCAGGTACCTGAGGGGCAAAGCACAAGTTTAAGAGCCTCAAACTCTCTCAGTGGGGTGTTTTGATGTGGGTTATATTCCTAACATACTACAAAGTCAGCCCAGGAATGAGGGAAAAGTAATGTGTTTCTTGCATGACCTGAACACTTGACTTTACAAATTTAGAAGGAACAGAGCCAGAGAATTTGCTACCTTCTGTTTCTCAAAAGACATTTTGCAGTTAAATTCTAGTTGCCCCATGATAAAGGAGTAATGGCACAAATAGTCCAGAAAAATGTTTGATGAACAAAAATACAGGGGTGGCAACAGAAGAGCAGTACAGGGGTCTCCGGCAAAAGCAATAAGAGCATTTGGGATTTGTACAAGCTATGTAGAAAATGCTGCTATAGAGGCCCGAACTTTAAAATGTCTGACTGTACTTTGGATAACAGATGGCATATTGAGTACAGGCTATAAAGTAAACTACTGAGCATACAAATACATAAAAAGCTACTTCCTTCAGTGTTGAGTTGATTCATAGTCTTCCTCTTGATTCTGCTTTCTACCCAGGAACTTAAATTTATTTTCTTTTTCTTATATTAGCCTTTGAAACTGATATTTTTGGATTGCCTCTGTAGTACCCAATGTCCTTTATGAAGAATATGTCCTCTTCAGTTTTCTTTTTCTCTACATCCCTCCACGCCATCCCTAAGCTGTTCCATGCCTAGTCTTTGTGACTTGGAGGCGTGCATTTCGCCTACAAATGCGGGTGAAACTGTAGACACCCCATTTTCCCAGAGCTATAAAGAAAAAGAGACAATTCTAGGATGTGACCTACAAAAATGTGGTGGTGGATATTCTCTCTGAGAAAGATGTTTTGACTAGAGAACTCAAGTGAAAAGGATTCCAGTGGCTGAAGGAGGGAAATGTAGCAGTAGGCTAGAACAATAATGAAGCACATAGTTTTGCTAAACTAAAACAGGAAATGCTAAAATTCCAAATGCTTTGGGTTTTGAAAAAAAGGTTGTAGGGAATTATAAAGTAATTTAAATATAGGGGGCGGGGAGATGGCTCAGTGGAATAAGTGCTTCCCTGGCAAGCATAAGGGCCTGAGTTCAATCCCCAGTTTCACAAAAACAAAAAAAAAACAACCTGATTAAATAGAGATTTTTTAATAAACAATGATATGATAGATAATTAAATATTGGACAGATACTAGTATTATGATTAGGATATTCTGCATCTCAAATATTTAGCTTGTTGAATTTTGAAATAAGTGACATCTAAATTTTCATCCAGTGCTAATATCCATATGTCTCTACATTACTGGTAATTGGCCAACCTCCTACAAATAGAGTAATCTTTTCTAATTTATAGAAAAATAAGTATTTTGCCATACAATTGTTGAATTACAGCCCAAGACAAGTATATCATAGAAATAATGCATCAATTTATCTTAATATTGACAATTATTTTCAATATCTATATCCTATGAAAGGAGAGGTGTTGGTATCCTCATATCATACCACTATAGAATAATGGGGTTTTAGGTAAGTATTTCACTTTGGAATACCAAGGAGCATTTTGCTTAGAAGTGAAAATAGTCCTTGTAGATTTTTCTAGATGGAAACCATAAATGACAAAAAGATCTTGCCTCTTCATCATAAATGAACATTGAAACTGGAGCTTACTGTTTCCACATGTACCCTTTAATTTTCAAACTATAGTTTTTCTAATACATGACATATAGGTAAACAAAAATAATAGAGATGGTAAGTGACTCTTCCAAGGTCATTTTTTGAGGTAGGGTCTCACTGTGTATTCCAGGCTGGTCTTGCATTCACTATGTAGCCCAGGCTGGCCTTGAATGCGCAGTGATTCTCTGCTGTCAACATTCCAAGTGATGAGATTACAGGTATGCACCACCACACCCAGATCAAGGCCATTTTTCATTCATCTATATGGACATGAATATGTGTTAATTATAACTTATTTTATCTTATTACTATACTGCTAATTAAATCTTTTAAAGTACATTTTTTGTTAATTGGCATATATTACATAATTTTTATTTGGTGTTTTCAAAATTAGCTGTATTAGGGGCATGGGAGATAGCTCAGTGGCTTGAGCAACTTCCTGGCAAGCACAAAGTCCTGAGTTTGATCCCTGTTACAAAAAAAAAAAGTTAAAATTTAGGGGCTGGGGAGATGGCTCAGTGGAATAAACACTTTCCTAGAAAGTGCAAGGGTCTGAGTTCAATCCCTGGTTCTGCCAAAAAAACTTTTTAAAAAATTAACTGTATTAGTAATGTTAACAATATCTAATTTAATTAAGCACTTACTTCTTTTCAGTCAGTGCTAAGCATTTCATATTCATCATCTGATCTACTGTTTGAAAGCATGCTTTTCTTTTCCTGAAAATGGCAGTGCCCCCTGTAATTATTTGCAACACAGCATCATATTGCTGAAATAATGAAACAACAAAGTGAAGATCTCCAGTATCATTTAGGGTAGGCTACGATCTCCTGTGACAACAACCACCAGCCGTATGGCTTAGTGACACAAAGTTCATTTCTTACTTGTATACTATCTTGACCTGTAGTTGCTAGGAGTGCTATCTCCTGTTGGAATTAGACTTGATGGAGCACCCAGTGTCTACACTGCTGCCCATCATGGTAGAGAGAGTGCTAAATCATTTGTTTGTTTCTAACACTTTTCTGAGATGTAATTCAATCTAAGCAAAGTCATAGGATATTTTAGTTTGTTTTGTGAGGTTATAATAGAATACTTGAGACTGGGTAGTTTATAAAGAGCTGAGACTTAATTCAACAGATTTGGAGACTTACAAATCCAAGAATGTGGGGATAAATCTATCTGGGGCTTTCTTGCTATTTTATAATATGGAATAGGGTAGAGGGGCAGGAGGGAGGTGGGGTGAATACACAGTCAAGAGATGGCCAGCCTCACTTTTACAACAGGCTGACTCCCACCATAGCAACATTAATCTGTTCATGAAAGCAAGGCCTTTATGATCTAAGCTTTCTTGAAAGGTATTGCTTCTTAGCATTATGGCATGGAGGATTAAATTTGCAACAAAAAAAATCATTGGGTTCAAAGCATTCAAACCATAGTACATGGTTGTGCCAAATATCAAGGAAGTTGTGACTGAAGGCCTTCCACATTCTGAAAATACGGAAAGTATGTGACAGGCAAGCTGAGCACGTGTGTCTCCCGCAGTAGACAGAATGGCAACGACAAGGTTAGGAAGCACTTGACATTTTTAGAGTCGCGTTCTTTGCAATAGAACTTGCCCTTCTCTTTAGAAGGTGCTGCAGGCCAAGTGACTCTTCCCAGAGGGCCTGCTACGCAAGGGACAGTAGAGCGTGATAGAACATGAGGAGGGGGTGAAGCTAGAATTTTCTCAGTTTTTCTGCACCTGACACTACAGTCCTATTCCAGAAGAGCTTTAAGTTTGCTTTCATTCATTCAGTCACTTATTCATTTCACCTGTCATTTATTCATCAAGTAGGCATACCCAAAGATGCCTAGGACAGCGTGAAGGGCTCCCATCCCTCTCTAGGGCATCTCCTAGCACATTAATGTGCTCACTCACCCCAAAGCAATTACAATTGGATGTGTTAGGAGGTGGGACTATATTCAGGGCAAGGTTCGTGTCCTGTTGCAAAAAGCTTTGTATTTAACCTGCATGACATAGGTCCATCGGTGGTGCAAGTCTATCTCCAGCACTTCTCCCTGCCTGGAAAACAGGCACAAAGTAGCTGGGGCTGAAAGCTCTGACTTTCTAATCTAGTTCTCCCGGCCACCAGCCTCTGTTCTAAAAGCTAAAACTTGCCCCTGCCCTTCTCCACCCTTGAGTCACTTTATTTGGGATCTCAAACAAAAGTCAAGAATATTCTCAAGAGTTTTAGGACCTCTGTGTTAGTAAACTGGGAGAAAGATCTCATGTTTCTCTCTCTCTCTCTCTCTCTCTCTCTCTCTCTCTCTCTCTCTCTC
>NDGN011541609.1:0-21378 GCA_002564285.1 Tympanoctomys barrerae | reverse complement strand
CTCTCTCTCTCTCTCTCTCTCTCTCTCTCTCTCTCTCTCTCTCTCTCTCTCTCGCCCTCTCTCTCTCCCTCTCTCCCTCTCTCTCTCTTCCTGGCTATCTCTTCCTTTATAGTGTGTCATAAAACTTCCTCCCATATCATTTGTCTTCCTGGAATGCAGCCCATATTAAACAACAACTGACTTGTGGTTGGTTTTGTTTTTTCCAGGTCTGATGTTGTTTGGTTGCTGCTACTAAGTTCAGTCGGGCAGGATTTTCAGCATGACCTCAGACTTCCAGAACTTGAAACCACTTTCATGATAATGATCAGACACCATTCACCTTTTAATCCTCATTTCTCACATGTGCAATTGGGCTTTCCCTGAGGCTTTACAGCACATGCTCTGTGAAATCGCAACACACTGTGTACTCAGTAGATAGGTGAGATCAGCTTTCTTCTGGTTAGCTAGTAACTAGGAATTGTACAAAAGTTAAAATAATGGCACTAGCTTTACTTTTTTAGAAATATGATCATTATTCCTTAAAATAGTTCCGCATGTATAGAATTTATAATGGCTGTTTTTTGACATATTTGTAATTAGCTATTTTAAAAGTGTCAAATTTGTTTTGCAAGTTGGTTAATATCAGTGTAAACTTCACATAAGTGAAGGCTTTCCGACATGCACTTGTTTCTATAGTGGAAGTAAAAGAAGGGCTTGACAAATAGCTTATCAATTTCAGGCACCTGCTTAGGTACACACAGCGGCCAGAGTTCCATCCAGCGTGTCATGCCGGCCCCACCCCAGGGTGTGCTGAAGCAGAGATTGAGACTGGGTGTGGTGATGCGGGCCTGTAATCCCAGTGCTTGGGAGGCTGAACACAGGAGAATCACTATGACTCCAATCTACATAGTGAGACCCTGTAGACCCTTACTGAAATAAAAAAAAAATAAAAAAATAAAGCGGAAGCAAAAATCTCGTTTGTGAGCCAGTGCTTAAATCAGGTCTAGCGCAGACAGAACACTCATAAAATAATGGCTGAATAAAATGGGTGACCAGATTTAGGAAATTGTCCACGGTATACACTGTAAATGTTTTGTTGAAGACATGGACCTTCTATAATTTTGTAAGTTTAAAATTTAAGCAACAATTATAAGAAGAAAGCAAAGCTCACAGTAAATAAAACTGTATTCTTTAGGAAAATATAAATTAGAATGTTAATTATATTTGCTAACTAAACTAAGGTATGAATTGAAATAATTAGCAGACATGATCAATACATTGATCAATGAGTATACACTCAGTTCAATTATTAACTATTTTAAAGAGCACACGGGGTCATCTTATTTTGGCTTCAGGTTGCAAGTTTTTGTAAAATATTTGTAAACCTTATAAACTTGAAATTAAGTACAACTATAGATTTCCTAGAAGTTTTATAATGTTTGAAATGGAGCCTGAGAGTAGCTGAAGTGGAATTTTGAAACTAAAGCTAAATTTGTAAATTTTAATTTAAATATTATCTAAATAAATCCACTCCATATTTTTATATTGGCACAGACCAATTGACATTCATATTTTTAAGAAGTGTGTGATATTACATAAAATTAATGAACACCTTCAGTTAATAGATAATAGAGGATATTGCATGACTTTAAATTTACTAAATTTTAAACACTGCTAAAAGGAATATAGCATATTGGAAGTTTTCAAATATGTTGTATCTGCTGTCACCATATATATATCTGAAATCTACTTATGATGTAATTCAGAAATAGTGGTGACAGCTTTTACCTGGATATTTGATATTATCCTTTAATTTCCTTATTATAAAATTTCTTTATTAAAACTGGTAGCCAGTATTATTAAAACATTTAATTAGCTGGTTTTTATTAAACTCTGCAACCTATTTATTTAAATCTCTGCAATATAAAATGCAAAATCTTAGAAGCATCACAAACACCATAGAAGAGCTGAATGGAGGACTGATGCACAACATATTTTAAGATCTTAATTCATAGCTGTTATTATTTTGGGTGAAAGAATAAAGCTTCAGCTTCTGCCTAGAGGATCTATTTCCCTGCACTTAATTTTGGTTTATTTTCTCCCAAGTGTTCTTAGGTCCTAACTGATAACTTCATCCAGTGTTTCTATAATTATATATTTTCATAACTTAAGATGCTGCTTATTCCTCTCAAAAAAACCAGGCAGGCTGTGTCTCCTCTAGGATTGAGCAGTTTCCTGAGCATGTAGCATTCCAGCCTCTGCCAGGCTGTCAGCCCCCGTCTCCCTGGAGCCTCTTCTGCTGTCCCCAAAACTCTCCTGGCCTCCCCCAGCCTCTCCTAGCCAGAGTGAAATGCTAGTAATCGCGCCGCTTTCCTGTTCACTGGTCCAGGGACACCGGCGTGACCGGTGCTAAAACGTCCTTTTCCCCAGTTACTAAAGCCACTATCAGCAAGAAGGACGATGAAAGAAAATCTAGATTAGGTTATTGCCTCAAGCATGGCCTCCCCAGAAAACCACAGGGGACTTTGCTCTTATGGGACAGGCTGCGGGGAAGCTTTAGGGTCCTTCCCAGGACTGAACTATTGGATTTCCAATGGTCATAGAAAATTCTCTTTTAAGACAGCTTCACTACAAAGAAGACAGAAAGCAATGCTTTCATCAGGAATGTGTAAGCCTTTTCTCCGTACCATAACCAAGCCCAGCGGGTTGTGAGCAAAGGTTTGAGATGGGTAGGCAGAGAGGGGGATGCCACGGCCTGCGCAATCACGGGCTCATCGCGCGCCTTTGTCTGTCCCGCCTGGACGGGCTCCCTCCGGGCACCCACCTCACTGTTCTCACGGGTGGAGCGGGAGCGGAGCTCCATGATTCAGCCTCCTGCAGGAACCGCCATTGTCCACGGCTTGCGTCCCCTTCCGCCTCTGCAAAGGGTTTCTTTCTTCCATCCTCCTCCCTCTGTCCTGTCCAGGCTTGAAAGAAACATCTCTGGATCTGTCCTGTGATAAAGCCCACTCCTCTCATCTCGTGGCTTTTACCTTCTGTCACTTCAGGGATTAGCTTTTTTTTTTTTTTTTTTTTTTTTTCCCCTCCCAGTTAAAGAATGTGTTCTTCAAGGATGCGTTATTCTGCTTTGTGATTAAAGTTCAACATGTATTTCAGGTACTTATTGAGGTAAATCAACATCGATATCGTATCACCATGGCTACCAGGATCATACATTTTTCTTCCAAAAATAGAAACTAGAAGAGACAGATTTTATAATGGGCTGTTGTCTTTTCTCTAAACTATTACTATTTCATGAGAGAGAATTTCTGATCTTTAGAAAAACAAGCACTCCCAAACTCATTCCCAGATTGTCAAAGGCACCCCATCATAATCCGCAACTGTCACTCTGTCTACTGCATACTGCCCTATATAATAGGTCTTTTTTCCTTTTATTGAAAAAAAAAAACTATGACCAAGCAAAAATCCAGCTGATGTAATCGTCCATAAGCCAATTCTTACCAATAGAATCTGATGAGCACAATGAATTCTTTCATTACCCTGGTTTCTACTTTTCATATATATATATATATGTCATTTTTATTTTGCTCATTTCTGAAGGTCCTGTTCTATAGACTGTCAGTTTGGTTTCTAACTACTTAAAATTTCATCTTAATCTTTTGGAATGCTCTTCTGTATTGTTCCAGTTATTTATAAACTCAATTCCTTATAAAATAGCTTTATGTCACTTATTGCATCATGATGAATTATACTATCATTATTGCTGTGTGTTTCTATATCTTTCTAAAATCTAAAATTTCTTAAGTATAACTATAGCAAGTTTTGTATTTCCTACACTGATAATTTTCATTATTCCATGATCACCTGCCCTTCATAAGGCCAAAGGAAAAACTGAATATGCAGAAAGCAAAGAAATATTGTTTCATGATGTTAGAGGCAAGTATTTGGCTACAAATTATGAGCATGTGGAATCTTCCCACCACCCTTGGCTTGCAGGATTCCCACATTTGATTCTTCCAAAGACAAATGCTGATCCTAAAATAATCCTTCAGGGATATTTAAATCTATGAAATTTTAGGTTAAATTTTTCTTTAAAAATTGGTATTACTGAAGTATGTAGGTTTTAATTTTGGAGAAGACTGAATCTTCAAAATAGTATCTTTAACATCAGTTATTATTTTTAAATTAAATACAAAAAATATAAGAACCAAAGGAAAACTAGACTAAAAGAGCACGCCCAATCATATCTCGATAAAGCTAAGTCTGAAAAATGTAATTGTTTCTTTTAAATTCCACACGCCTAGACACTGCATATCCCTTCAGACTTCTTTGATGTTAATCTCTTATGATAATGAATTAGTTTCCAAATTTCTCAACTCAAGATTGACTAATGCTATTTCCTAAACATTGAGTGGGTCATGTTATTTTAAGCAGATATGATGGCATTTGGTAAGCAGTATATCAAAGATCAGAGACCTTGAGAAATTGGAAAATTTTGAGACACTTTGTCTAAACAGGATTAAGGCAAAACCAAAGGATTATTATCATCCAAACTTCACAGATGTTTGCAATAGCTGTTCTCCTAAACATTGGGATTAAAGGTCAGCAACACATTCACAAGCAAGAATGCAAACATTGTGTTCATGAAAAGCCCTGTCTTTTTAGAAATGTTTAGTAATGTTTCAGTCTTCCAAAACTGATACACTAAAGAAACATATTTATGTGTGGGGGGATAAATTTATTATTTTTTATTTCATAAAATTAAATGTGTCTTACTTTAAAACAATCACTTTCTTCAAAAATACACAAATAATTTTGCAACTGCATCTTCACTGTGCATAAAACTCTAAAAAATTTAAAAGGAACATTTAATATGTATAGTTTATATTTAAATTTAAAAAGAAAATAAACATTTCTTAAAAAAATACTAAACAAAATCTGTGGCCATGGTTGATTTTCAATTACAGTATTATCTCATAAATGGTATTAAGATAATTGAGTGTTAAAATTCAAATACTTTCATATTATCAGTTGTTCATTAAATATTTTTGTTTTCTTCCCACATAATCATATTTAGTTTTTTAAAATGTCATATATTCCAGGTTAAACTGTATACAACAAAATAATTAAACCATGAACATTTTTGCAATTTTATTAGTTTGCACAATGTGTAAGAATTATATGAAATTTGATTTTTCTTTATTAAGTTAACAAGCTAAAATTGTTTTGATATTAAAACTGCACATCTTTGGGAGAATGTGATTAGAAGTTTGCACTGAGAGGCAGTTATAGCAAGTTGGTAGAGGTAAGATGAAGAGATACTATTGTGTCTTAGACACAAAGTATATTTGTCATCAGGGTTATCCTATTTTTTATTCTTTAATTTGTTTATAAAATCTTTTCTCTACCCACATGACTGTCCTGCTGTAAATGAAGTTGTTGAGTTAAAAAGTGAGACTCCAAGGCAGCTCTTGATGTGTTGCAGCCACTTTTTCCCTGAAGCTGAAGAAGTCCATTGTTGAGACTGTTCAAATTAACCCCTTTGAAAATACACAGCTGCTTTATATTTTCTTTAAAGTGTATCTAGTACTTCTTAAGGAAAGAAAAACAACAATCTCAGAGTTTTAGGAAATTATTTGTTGGCAAAGTCTATGGATGGACGCCGTGGCGCAGGGCTGCTGATCTTCCCTTTACACGTGTCCCCGTCTCCCTCCCCCAGGTGTTGCTGCCATCACTACCTTTCCCCTCCTCCCCTTTCCTCATGGCAAGACGCATGGAAGAAGGGTGCTGTTAAGGCCTCTCCATTAACCAACAGGTATGGTGGTTCTCATGAAGCGTGCAGCTGCCCTGCTCTGAGTCCTCCAGTAAGAGGCTCTCTCTCTCTCTCTCTCTCTCTCTCTCTCTCTCTCTCTCTCTCTCTCTCTCATTGAGAAAACACATTCACCACCACACAGAGCCTGCTGAGGAGGAAGAAGTTCCAGAATACCATACATCTCAGAATTTCTTGCAGATCTGTAGATGTTCTCTCTAATGTAAATATTACAAAGAAAGTAATGACATTCTCAGAGAAAGCTGTCATGCCCAACCAATGATATACAAAGGTATACAACTTGTATGTATAAATATCCCACTTTCAGGGCTGTACAAACAATTTTTATGTAACATACCTTTGAAAAGGGCAACATAGGAATGTTTTGTAAGTATTAGCTCAAAATTCAATTATAGCACTTGCATTTTCAGAAGCATTGCTCAAAATTATGTTAATTAAAATAATCACCTGGTTATGGACAATTAGAGGTAAGCCAGTTCAAATAAATCTAAAAAGCTACCTATAAAGCTACATCATTCAAATGTGAAAACTAAATGCATGCTAATTACTTTCTCAAAAACTTCATTCTTGTCAACTCAGCTTTTGGCATTTGAGAGACACAGAAGGGACTACTTCCTTTGGTAATCCCAAGATAGCTGCTTTTCAGGCTGCTACATTTTGAAAAGAACTACACCCTGAGGGAGAAAACTCTAGCAGAGTCAGATTGCATGAAACATGTAGTCATCACAGGGAAACACCCGCTTCATGATTTCCTTTCCCACCTGTGGAACTGGTCTCCCCAGCTCCTTGCAGGGGCTTGTTTTGAAGATGCACCGCGCTCTGCACTGCCTCACTGGGACTGTGTTTCTTTAGACATATGTCTAGATTGTTGCCTGAACACTCACAAGACTATTGTTAGCAGATATCTTTAACAGTAGTGTAAGTACTGTGCTTATCTACAGGTGTGCCTGTGTGTGGTATCATTATTTGTGAAATTTTTAAAAGCAGTACCATAATTAGGATTTAAGTATGTACAATAACAAAGCAAATCATTTTGATTCACAGAGCTTTTTGTTAAAAAATTAAGAAATCATATTCAGTTTTTCCACTGTGCTTCAATTCATTGGACCATCAGGAAAAGTGGAAAGAAAATGACAGGCTGGACCATCATCTTTAATCAGGAATTTGTGACTTCTTGTCAGATAGAGATTTGATAATTGGCGGTTGTTTATGATCTGTCTTTGACCTATGTTTCTTTTAATTTCTTTCCTTTTTTTTCTTTTTTTTTGGAGGAAGGTCTTGCAATGTCATTCAGGCAGCCTTGAACTTACTTTGTCAAGCAGGCATTCCTCCTCACAACCCTCCTGAGTGGGGCTGTCACAGGGGTGCGCCAGCATACACGGCTTATGGTCTTTATGTGAAAGAGCTGCCCAGGAGTAGTTCTGTACCATGTCTTTCTCAATAGGTGCAGCAATTTATATCCCCCCTGGTTTTTGCATAGCTGTGTCCATCTCTGCAGAGTATTTTACCTAAACTTTTTGAGAATATTCAGAACAACTATATTAACAGCAAACATAGTGAGAGGATACTCTGGGAGACACAATGCTAATGAACTTAAGCTCCAGTCTCTTACTTCATCTACTCAAATGAGCACTGCTTTAACACTTATCACCTATCTTTATTAGTAAGAAAACATAGTCCTAAAGTGTCCAGGACCCCTCAGGGTAGCCTAAGCTATGGTGTACCTTGTGTTTCCTCTAATTCCTCCCAAGCAATGCTAGAACTCATTCATGCTGAACTCTCCACAGAGAACAGTCCTTCTACCTTATCCTTTATTACAGTCGGTGTAATTTTCACAGAAGAGTAAAACAATACCCACTTAAATAGAAGAAAGTTAGAAAGACCATGCCATGCTGTTTTTGATTCACTAAATATTGAACAGATGCATGAATGTTTACACAATAGTTAGGCTTTTTAAAACCAAAACAAGGACCCTGACCCAGACCCATGAGTCACTATTCTGTTTTCATTTCTTTTGGGTTGTGAATCCTGGCCTAGTACTTCCTTAAGCGACTCAATGTAATTCTCACAAGAAGAAATTCATTGTTCCCCCAGATTAAAACCTATTATTAAGGGTCACATAGTTATAAAGTCATTGTACCTACAGAAAAAAGAATTGCTATTTCAAATTCTATAAAATTTATCAAATCCAATGGCAATAAAATTATTGTAAATTCATATAGCTCACACAGAAAGAAGAAAATTCAGCTGAAGTGTTCTAGAGATTTGAGAAGTTAGAAAAACTGTGCATTTCTCTAAATACATAAAAAATATAGTACTGAAAATACTAAACAATATGAGGCAACTTTGCAAAGGGAACTCTCAATACAGGTACAGAAAACTCTATTTCCAAGTCTATGTTTCCTTTATCCTTAGACAAACCTCCAAGTTTTAGTCACTTCCATTCAAGAGAGCAAGTTAAGAAATGTTAATTTGTTTGCACTTTTTTTTTCAAGATTTTTTTTCTGAGGAAACTGCTCCTGATAGCAATGTAAAGTTTTAGTGTGAATGTGAAGCTGTGCGTTTGGTTCTAAAATGGTTGGGCCAAGAGAATACAGTTGATACAGGAATTGATGGAAATTTACACAGAAGTTAAAATATCCCTTCACTCTATGCTCTATACGAAGATGATCATAACATTAATTAATCTCTCCTTATGTGAATATAAAAATAATTTCCTGTCTACGTTCATACAGAGTACCTGAAACTTAGAACAAGTATGTCCTTAATTGCTCAAGGAATTTTAAAAGTTGAGAAAGTAGGGTTTCCTTAATTTAGTTATAGAATGGGCATGGAACCCTCGATGCCATTTAGAAGAGTAACCCATCTCTGTCTGAATAATTTTGGTGTTACAAAATCAGAGGTAGATTATTCTGGGGTATCTTTAACTTCTCAGTCTTTTGTTATTGAAGTAAAATCTACCTTCCTGTAACTTGAATCTGTTTTTCTCGGGTTACTCCCTAAGGAAGACACAAAATAATTTTAATTCTTTTTCCAAATGAAAGTGTTTCTAACCCTCAGTGCAGACACTGTGCTAGGCATAATGTCGTGCTTTGCACTGGCTCTGCTTATTCTCCCTCGGAAGCCCAGGCTTCCCACCTTTTCTATATGATTTGATGACAAGTCCTTTCAGAATTGTGATTGTTCTCATTTTCTCACTTAGGATAAAATGCTTTCTAATAAAATAGAAACTCAGGATGAGCAGCCACGTTTTATGTACTTATGTTTGAACAGTTTGAGTAAGTTACCAAATGCATTTAAATATCTTCAGAAAAATAAGGAGATACATTCAAAGACTGTATGCAGCTTTTTCTTGAATTTGCTCCTAAGAAGCAATCTTTAGACAGTCTTCAGTATATCAGTAAAATAAATATAAGCATATAAAGTATAATTACTGCTCAATATAATAACTTCTGATGAAAAAATTTTAATCTTTTGTGAAGTGCATCTTTATCTAAGAAACCAATCTATCCTTCCAACAAAATTTTTTTTTTAACCAAAAAACATGTAACATCCTTACGGGGATGGCAATGTCAATGGAGGTGGAAGATAAAAGAAAAAATCAAACCTTTTTTTCAATGCCTGTGTGGCTGACTAACTAATGTTGTGAGCTCATAAGTAACAGAGTGGTACAAGGAGGTCAAAATTGAGCAAAGAAGTTTGCAAGATTGCAAGGCATGCACTGTCACATATGTGCCTTCCCCAGTGAAAGTTACTGCCAAGTAAATTCTTCACTTATGCGAACTCTTACTTAATGCCAAATTGCTGTCACTGTCCCTTGGTGAGTTCTATTTATGAGTCGATTACCACACGCTCTCAGTCCCTGCACATCTGACTTTCAGCGAGTGCCTACACAGAATATATGGCCTTTTCTAAAACAGTGAAATTTAATTAATTTGTTGGCAGAGAACACTTTTTATGCCACATGCCTTTTCCCTGACCCTGGGCTGGATTTCCATCTTCAAATGTGCTTCATATATTATGAACCTATATAATCTTAATGAAGGTCTTCCATATGGCAAATATAGTGCTTGACTTTATATTCTTAAAAGCTCTGGTGCCTACATAAATTCTTTTCCTATAATACCAAATGTTGCTTTGTAAGTCACACGGATATGGGCAGCATCCTGTCCCCAAAGCAATATATTTTAGATATTTTATTGTATATAAGAATTTTAGACAATATTCTTAGAACAATAGGAAACTCATATCTTCTTTGTTTCTCACTCTTATTGAAGGTATACATTTTGTGTGATGTGTCTAATTTAATTTTTTTCATTCTGTTAGCATTATAGGAAAGCAGATGGAAGAGCAGGGTATGTGGACTTATCACTGAACACCTCACTTTTATATGCACAAGTCATTTTAATTAGTTTACCTTAAAAATAATTTCTGACATTCTACAGAATATGGAAATCTAATCATGTTAGAAGTTAGGATTTTTATTCTGGATTTTATGGTAAACTATATTTAACCCTATTTGGTGAATAGATTCCTCAGCCATAAAAGGGGGAGATTGAGCCAGATCAATGTTATAAACTGGAGTGATAATGTTCAAAATAATTTCTTTCTATCTCTATACCTTCACAGGACTTTGAAAAATTTGCTTTCTCCCAGTTACATAGAGTTTTGTGATTCTGTCATCAATTACCTGCTATAGAATTACTAAATAAATTATAAATGTTTCTCATTCAAAAAGAAAAAAATGGTAATTATTCATTTTTTAAACTGCTACATTTTTTTCTTTCTTCAAGTGAGTATAGATGCTTAAGCCTGAACATCTGTAAATTCACGAAAAGCTTTGTGGTCATGCTGGAGGAGACTGTAGTCCCAGGACATGTATGTAGCAGTTTCATGCAAAAGAGATATGGGCTTCAACCATCCTTTGTGATTCCTAATAGAGAAGAAATATCAATAAGATTACAGAGCTAAACAGTATTCTCTCCTTATTTAAAACTTTTATGGTGAGAAATCCACAACCATAGTTAGCCCACAAAAAAATCTGCCTTTTGAATTCTGTACCATTGAAGATGTAAAAAACTGAGGTTGTGGAACAACTTCCAAAGGTCAGTGTTCAAGTCATTCATGTGAGAACAAGCTTCATTGCTAATGGTCTATAATTCCAAAATAATCAACAGACATAACACTGACCAAAATTCTGTACCATAAATTGGTGACATAATTGTCAAGTTTCATTGAAATTGATGTTTCAAGATTCTTCACACAATTCATCTACCTCAGTGCCAATGCTGTCGTATTGTAGTGCGGTGGTGCTTTTGTCAACCTTGTGGAGAGGCACGTTCTCACCTTTGGTTCTACCGCACGTGTGTTTTGTTACCTGTAGTGTACACGTGCTGTGGTCATTCTGAACCTTATTTCTCTATTGCTGTAATCACTGACAGTAATAAAATTGTAGGAAAGGTGATCAGCAAAAAGTAAACTACTAGTTGTTCTTTTAATTTTAATTTCTGAAGGTCTGAAGCACAAAGGATTCACAAAGAACCGTAAGGTATTTTACTTGGAAGCGATTATGAAATTCCTCATTTAGAAATCAGGTTAAGTAAGAAGTAATTTTTCCAAGGACATTAAAACAGGGAGAGGGTTGTACCCAGACTTTCTAAGTCCTAGTGCAAAGTAACTGAATTTATTTCAGCAGCTTAGTTAAAAGTGCAGAGCTAGAGGAGTAGATGCCTCGGATTTGCATCTTTGTTTTTTCTTTCTTTTTTTTTTTTTTTTTTTGTTTTGGTTTTGCATCTTTGGATGTGCTACTTCTCCCAGGATCAGTAGGATGAAATAGGAAAGGAAACAATCCATTTTTTTTTATAGAATAAATAAGAAAATCCCAGGTAGCTTGGATTATTTACTATGTTGTGCAAGAAATGCAGAGTTTGGCATGTCCTTGTAATGCATTCTTTGTAATCTGTTAACACATCTAGATCTAAAATATCTAGAGAAATCTACATTACAACTCAAAAATCAGAAGCTTCCCAGTACAAATTTAGCACCTGCTACCTCTGCTCTCTGCTGAGGGCAATGCCATCAGAGACTGGAGCGACAGAACAGAGCAGGTCACAAAGATTCTTCAGTCACGTTTACCGCATTCATCCATCACTACTTGCCTAAACTTGCCAGTGCACTCTAACCAGGAAAACAGATGTCGATTGAATAAGTAGAATGTCTGACCATAGAGAGAATTGTCACACAAGCATAGTAGGTCACTCACATGGGGAGCGGGAGGGAGCGTGCTTAGACATTCCTAGTCCTCATTGCTCAGGATTTTGAAGCTGTGAACCGGGTTGCGTATACTAGCATAAACCAGTGTGTTCAAGATCCGGAGAACAGACAGGTAATATAGATCTAAATTTGAAATTGTGTCACTTTATGAAAATAGTAGAAAAACTTCATCAGAACAACAAAGTTTTACTGTTTCAGTATTTTAAAAAAATAAGGTTGTGAAGAGTAATTATTGTGAAAAGCATTTTGGAGCACTTATTTTAAAGATAATTTTCCTCAAATAAATCACTGTATTTGGATGTGAGGGCAATCTAGCTGTGACATCTGTCACCCCATTGATCGCCAGGTTTGATTCGGCTGATCTGGCTGGTTAGGCGGGTGTCCACTTCCTCCCTCAATGATCCATGTGCATCCCTCCCAAAGCTGCCCACTCGGTCGAAGAGGATGACCACCCCCAATAGAGGAGGACCGTTCCTCGGTCAAGGGTATACAAGTAGCTTCGCTCCCCTGCTAGAACCTCCAAACAAATCACTGTATTTTCCATGACTTCTCAGATATGTCTGAATAGGTTATCTAAAAATGGCTGTATATTATGTCTTTAAGTATAGGGTCAAGTAACTTGGGCATAGTCTTTTAGTATTTAACCATGAGACACTTTATTCCAACTACTAATTTTAACCTGGAAATCAGCGGAAAGAAACTTTCTGCTAACACATTAATTTTCTTTCTTGCAACCTGTTCTGGGTCATATTAGGGCAGGGAGACTATATAAATGCTTTTTGCTTCAGGATGAGTAGAAAGGAATGGGGAACCAAATCATCCACATTTATTTTGTGACATTGGAACATGACATTGTGATTATGCTTCACAGCCTGAAAATATACTATGAATTGGGACAGGAACAGGGTTTTTCTATGAAGCAGGTAGGATAGAGGAGTATAAAATGAGACAGAACAAAGCATGTGCATTCAAAGAACAGGAGTTTAGGTGGTTATAGTTTTTAAAATGCACTTGTCAGTCAACTTGACTTCCTTTTTTAATTTTAATTTTTATTAGTACATGTTTGTAGTATACAATGGAAAGTTGGTACAAGTACATAGTGCAACTGAATTCTTTTTATGTCCCTATTTCTTTAACTCTCTTCTCTCTCCCTCCTTCTCGTGGTCTTCCACATGCAAGAGGACTGTCTCCCTGTCTCCTACCCCCTGGCTTTTAGTTTGCTACCTAAGTTCTTTACACTGTGGTTTTTCTCATGTAAAAGTAACCACATTATACTTAATCTTGTGTTTCTCATTTATCTATTTGGGAACACAGGAAACTGAAAGTATCCTAAAGGTGTTAATGTGTCGGTGTCACACATAGTTAACTGGACAGAGAATCTTTACTGAATATACATCATCTGAATGTGAAGGGTGTGTAACACCTTAACATCATATCAAAAAGATACCAAAGAAAACACAATCTCCTTACAGTCATTGAGTTGGACTTGCTAGCACTACGGGACTGGCACAAAGGAGTATCCGTGGAAATTTAACTTAGAATGCAAGATTTTCAAGATTGTAATAAATTACTGCAGAAAGTGAAATACTCTTTCATGATTTTCTCCTACAAGCTTATTTTGTCTTTAGAAGGCTTTAGTACAATTTGCAAGAAATCTTTCTGTAGTTTGGCAAAATGTAACAAATTCCTAATAATATATTAACAAAATAAGTTACATTAATCTGGAAAGCAAAATTGGCTTATAAGTAAAGTAAACAAGCATGAGACACCATAATACCTTAAAAGGATGCAACATTTTAAACTTTCTGAGAATTTAAATATTTAGCCAACCCAAGAAAATGTAAATAAGTCATTTCATTAAAATAATTACTACTCTCAAATTATTTCATGACAAGCTTAAAATAAATTTTAAAATACAAGTTCTATGAGTAGATAAAGCTACAAAAGTATTTTACTAGTGTAGATAATAACATTTTTAAAATATAGCTATGCTTTTTATTTATTGTTTCAATATAATCAATAAAAAGGTGAACAGTAGGTCAAAAACTTGTCAATTGTTTAAATGTTTATTTATATTTTGTAGGGATTAAGGAAGAGCCTACTTATGTTTAATATGTGAGCCTCCAATTAGTACATTATCTAATGTAGATAGTTCAAAAATCAATAAAGTAACAAATGATTGAGGGTTTAGTGTAAAAACATTCCCCAAGATGTTGAAATTTAGGCAGTGCACTTGTTTCAGGCTATAGTTTTACCTGCAATCCCAGTTCATTATGAGATTTATTATGAGAATGACTGCTTTTTTAAAGTTGCACATTAATTTCGAGGCAGTAAAAGGAGTGTTTTACTGATATTAATTTCTTTTCTTAGCCCAGGATTTATTATAAATAGCTGTGAGGTTTCAACATGATAATGCAGTCAGAAAATATGAGATATGTAGTGCACAATTAGTAATTAAAATGAAGAACTATCTTTTGGACTCCTTAAAATTGCATTGTCAGAGTTATAAATTATTTTCTCTTCTTTGATGACATATGTTTTTAGTAAAAAGTAGAATCTAAAATCACCACTTTTCATTGATGAAGATTCTTTGGGAAAAAATATCATAAACTATTAAGTGTCATGGAATTTATGTGGACATGACTATAGTTTATATGAAAGCATATTTTTTATCATCGCATTAATATTGTATTTATAGTTCAAATGTGCACATGAGTTTTTTGTCCAGTAGTCCATTTGCACTAAATTAATTTTAAATGTCTGTGGGTCACTTTGGGCCCTATAATCAGGACACCTAGGATTTGCCATACTGGCAATAAAATTTAGACCCCTACAGTGCAAATTAAAATTGTTTGTCTTAAATATTTTATAGTACTATATGTGTAGGAATCATCTACCACAGCATGTGGTTATTTTTCTCTTGTACTTTGAATAAATAATAAGTCTTTCATTTCATTTAGCAAAAATCTTACATGAAAAGAGATGTCATTTATAAATAATTGTTTGGGAAATCAAAGTGCTGATATCAAATTGCCATCCATTCAATGTTGGTAGTTAGTCTCCCCACGCCATAGTCCATTCCCTCATCTGTAAAGTGATTACATAGCAGCCCACACTGGACTCCTGACATTTCATCCAGATTTTGTACAGGTGGGTTGAAAAGGAAATGGAAGGAAACAAAGGTGGTGAATGCTGGGATGCAGATGTACTACTGATTTATAGATGGATCACACCCTCAATGGAATTGGGGGAAGCTACATCTAAGGAAAGAGTTCATAGAGAATGGATAAAATAGAAAATTTTGTAGTTTCAAGATGAATGTGTAAGAAGGTGATCTTGGAGGAATGCTTTGGGGAAAGCATTGGAAAATGGGACTGACCACGCTTCAAACATGCGGATGCTTGATCCAGATGTCTTCTAGGCAACTCCTATACAATAGTTTTAAAAAAGATCTGGGGAGGACTGTATTAGATCTATTTCTTTCTCTATATTAGGGGAGAAATCACTTCATATGCAGTTGTTTATTTTGCGATTAAAGAAAATGAAACATGTGGAGAAATAGTTTGTCATAAATACTTCTTAAATATAGATAAGCAGAAAATATATAAACACCAGCATAAAAATTAGCCAGAACAGTTAGTTGATAGGTACACTTTTTTTCTTTGCATCTTATCTTCCTGTCCTTGATTTTCTTAAACATCATTGCAGTGGATCAAGTCTAGGTGTTTCAAGGAGGCCACCTCTACTTCTCAGTTACAGTCACCGTGAAGTAAAGAAATAGCAGTAGAACTACAAATGATAGCAAGTTATTTACATTGTTTGGAGAAAAAGTAAGATGGCAATTCACTAGGCTTTTAAATTCTTCGTAATTTCTATTAGTTTTCTCTTTCAATACAGAGCTTAAATGATCTTTTGATTCCATTAAAATGGCTAGTTTGCTAAAACATATGATCTAAGAAGGAAAGAAGGTATAATCATTGACATTGAAATGAATGATACCTGATGTGAAAATAGATGAATTCATAGCTCATCAGTGTGCATAAATTTCTCTTTCAACAGATCTCTGGGCAAATGAATAAAGTCACATACAATTTCTTTTATGGAAGCATTATAAAATACTTACTGTATTATTAATATTACTATTTTATAGTAATGAGCTTCAGCCATATGTCTTATTAACATCATTTGAAATATCTTATAAAATATATCATAGAAAGATGACAATTAGTCATAATTTTATTAAAATTAAAAGTTTACCAAAATTATGGCCCTCTTCCCTCATGTATTTTTCTTCTTATTAAAAATTTTATGATTTTTTTTAGTTAATGATATTATCAATTAATATGGAATTCACATGTTCAAAATTTACTCATTGATCTACTGAACTAGTCCATATCATTATCTTTCTTCTGATGCAAAGAAAGCCAATATCTCACCTCCTATAGCAAGTATAGATATACTATGTGTTTAAAAGAATATATTCATAAGGTCTTTAGAATTTTTTTATAGGTGACTTGCAAACATTTATTTTCATTTGCTATGGTTTAAATATGAAGTCTTCCTCCAATACTCATGGATTCAGAACTTTGTCCCAAATGCAACAAAGTTTAGAAGTTGGGTTTCAGATGGGAAGGGAACACCAGTTCAGAGCTGGATGGACCATTAGAAAGGAAGGCCCAGCTGGAGGAGGTGGGCACAGGATGAGAGGCTTCAAGGGCTGTCCCCTGTGCCCCCTTCTCCCTCTGTCCCCATCGCCCCTGTCTTCCTTCTTCCCTCTCCACCCCTCCTTCCACAGTTCCTGCCTGTCACCATCTTCCACAGTTGGTATGCATTGCTACAGGCCCCAAGCCATGTGGCCAGGAGACCCCTGCCTTAACTCTCTGAAATTGCGAACCAAGGTAAACTCTTTTTAAAAATCCTAATTGTATTTTATTTTATTTTTAAGAGTAAAAACGGAAGCAAAAACAAATAGAAAAAAAGACAGAAGCAAGATAATATACAACAATACATATGTTAGAGAATTTCAAGTAGGAATAGCTAGTTAATAGTGGTGGTTATATTATCTATTTTTATCATCCAATGTGTTGCTTAGTTAACAAATATAGCTATGCAATATTGGGGAAATAATTGAATAGTGATGCTTCCTTTCAATAAATTGTATTTTTCCCTTGTCTTGTTCGTTTTATTTTTTAATTTTTTATTTTTCCAGAACTGGGGATTGAGCTCAGGCCCTTGCACTTGCCAGGGAAGCGTTTATTCTACTGAGCCATCTCCCCAGTCCCTGTTTGTTTCATTTTATAGAGAGAATAATCAAAATAAATCTTTTAGAAAAAATTATTCTGCCAATAGAAATTTGTCCCAGCAAAATAAAGAAGGTCAACCCCCTGTCACTTCCCTACTTGCGGGGTAATTTTTCCATAGTGTTGTTCATAAATCTCCCCTGGTTCCAGTACCATTAATGTTTACCAGTATGACTCTTAGGAGCTTTCATTGAAAAGTCAACTGATTGTAATTAAACCAATAAGTGCACATTAGTTTGTGAATGGTCAGAATTAGTCTTATAGAAAGTGGAGTTGAATTCTTGTTTTTAATATGAAGGACTATTAAGATTTCTACAGTTAAAAACAAAGTATTAATAAGCAGATTCAGACATAATAATCACCAGAAGAGGAGAAGGCCCTTAGAACTACAATCAGTGAGTTAGTACAGAGGCAAATGCATTTGCAAAGACATAACAGCTTCTCCAAAGACAACAGCCTGCATCATTTTGTCTTAAAATTTTAATCTTCAAATTCTTGAAAAGTTGCATGTGCTTATTTATGTGCACACATGTGCACTGTTCAGAGTCTCATGTTTCTAATTGGAGAGACAGTCTGCTAAAAGTAGTCATTCTACATTAGGAGGAGGAGGTTTATATAGCTTTCAGATTGGTGTAAGAATCTTGTCTTTATGTTATTATTTATCTTGATAGTGGTTCCATGTGTTCTTTACTTCAGGTGGAAGTGACAGCATTTTAGCTGGATTTCCACCATGGTGATAACAAGGTTGTGGATCAAATGACATTGCCATCAGTGTTCTACTCGAGAGAAGTACTCTGACCACTCCCGTTTCAGGCGTTTACTAGTCATGGGACAGGAAGTGAGCAAGGTTCATCACAGCTGCTGTAAGAGTGAGAATATATTAAGACCATCAAGTGAACCTGAAATCTTAACTGTGGGTTATCAACGGGAAGACATGACGTGAATGGCTCCGACATTCTTCTGGCTCTTGATCTAAATCTAACTGGTCAAATTTAAGATTCCCAGCTATAAACATAGTTGACTAAGTACATTTCTGAGGCTTCAAAGTTATTAACAATTTCATACTCGTTTCTAGTTTCGGAAAGCTGCACTTCCTAAATAATTGTTTTCAGATTTCGTATATTGCTTTCTTTTAATATTAGAAATTCCAAAATGAAGATCAAGTTCTCTTAACTGACTACCAAAAAATGTTGAACAAGACTGGCTATTTTCATTATTATTATACTCGGATACCCTTACAAAAATGTGGCAACTAATTTCATCTGACAATAGGATGCTTTTCTGGCTATTTCTGTGGGGAGAGCTAGATCGAGTTTACTGAACTTAACCCACAATTTTTGTTGGTTTTTGTCATTTAAAAAGTTTTGATACCAATTGCTGTTGCATATTTCTGCACATTTTAATGCTCATAGATAGCATGACAGTGTGTGCTCTGAATCTTAGAATTTATGATACCTGCCAGCCCTAAGCAGGGCACCAGAGAGGAGGAAAGGCAGGGTGGTATTGCTGAACACTCTGCCTCTTGTTCTCATGTCTAAAATGATTTTTCAGACTTAGAGAAACTATGACTTGTGTTAAAGCCTTAAATAACTCTATGAATATGACAATTCAGAAAACCACTGTGGTTGAAAGATTTCAGCATTACCTGAGGGGCAGAATTTTACAGGGATGAAAAATTCTTCCAGAACAATTTCTTTCCAGAACAATTTCTACTTTTTTTTTTTAAGAATTCCTTTTTCTATGAACATTTAATTCTCTGTACATTACCTGATATTAATAATGGCTCAGAAGGAAGGCTGCGTTTTGTGCATCAAAGGCTATTTTCTTGATTAATTTCAAAATCAAAACCTCAGTTTTACCATAAGGGAAAACATGAAGTTTCTTTAGTTCTAGTAGTTATATTTATTGGGAGCCTTACTCTATTTAAATTTTCCTGTACTTACATATAACTAGCAAGTGGACTTCTTTTCTGACCTCTGTGAAGCAGATGTAAATAACAGCAGATGTGTATCAGCAGAGCTTTGGAGAGCAAAACTCGCATAACTAGGAACAGCAGCATATGATGGGCTCAAATAAAATTCCATTAAGGAAGCATATGAACAAACCTTTCCCTTTTGTGTTTAATAGAGGAAATACTGAGGCGGTTTCGTATTGTTTAGTTTTCTCTTATTGCTGTTCTCCATTCTGGTGCAGGAAGAGGCACTTTCCATTCCACTGCGTAAAAAGTGAACAATATTCAGAGAGTTATTGCTGTATGATTTGGTTCACTGCATATTTTTAATTCATATTTATTCTGTGGATTTTCCACACAAAGGACTTGAGGCATGCACTGGAATCCATCGGAATGATTCCTAATGCATCCAGTTATTATAAAGTCAACAACACCTAACGTTAGTGTGTATATACTTTAATATATTATGAGATAATTACATTGTATATTTAGTAAGTAATCGTTAAAGCTCATTATTTGTATTTTAATTATGAGTTTATTAGAAATTATCATTTCTGTGTATATTCTAAATGTGAAAATATGTTGTACAGTGGAAATTTATGTCTGTCGATACTAATTCAAAACTAAAAGATAACAGTTTGGATATATGAGCTAATTTATATTTCCAAAAACATAATTATATATTTCTATAATTATAGTTATATAATTATTAGCGTTATGTAAATTAATGGTTAGTTTTGAAGTAGAATGTGATATTTAGACTGAGACTGGGCGTGGTGGTGCTCACCTGTAATTCCAGCGCTAGGGAGGCTGAAAAGAGGAGGATCACTACAAGTCTGATGTATGTAGTGAGACCCTGTAGATCCTGTACTAAAATGCAAAAAGACAATAATTTTCCAGCCTTTTCAAAGTACAGTGGATAACTTATCAGTTTGTTTGACTGGTGTACTAAAATACTCATTAAGCTTCACATTTTCCTGTAACTATTCCTACTATAGGTCACGTAATAATATATAGAATAATTTTTCACCAATGATGCAAACAAAAAGATCTTCAAAATTTTCATCTTGTGTCCCCCATAAAGGTATTATCTTGTGCTGCTGAAACTTCTAATGTCTTTAACTTTTGTCACATTTACAATAGTATTTATAGAAATGAAAAAAAAAAAAGAAAGAAAAGAAAAGAAAAGCCAGACTTGCCTCCTGGAGACATTCATGCTAAATATCTTGCCCTTGTATGTTCCTGCCTCTCTGTGACTCCGTCAAAAAAGAAGGCATCTTCAAAGTTTTGTGATAATTCATGTAGAAATATTTTTTAAAAGCTTTAATGCTTTCTGAAGTTAGATGCAGGCCCAGACAAATTCTTATGAATAATCTTCATGCTGTGTGTGGACAAGATGGCCATTTTCATCTGCACATATTTCTATGAGGTGAAAATGCACTTTTTCTCTTGTAATTTTTTCAGGATAATTAATTTTTAGTGCCCACAAGATGGTTTAAGTGGATAACCTGGCCTTGTTAAACATGCTGTGCTGTTTCTGGCCCTCAGCATTGTAACTCATCAAACTTTCCAAAGCAAATGCTATTTAAATCAAAGGATTTTCATTGTAGATCCATCACTGTTGCTGGTTAGATGTCAGAGCCTCAAAGATCCTCTCCAAGTTCTTGTAAATCACTATTCTTCAGTCAGCATATACGATTGCAAAGCAGCGACTACACTGGCAGAATGTCTATTGAAGTTTTAACTCAGTCATTTTAACTTCCAGTCATACATACTTAAATGTCTTCAATGAATTAAAAGGATGTTATACTTCCCTTGTTCTCTAATGATTTTTCAGGACACAAAATATACTTTGAGTTATTGAATTACTAGCTAAAGATAGCTATCATTGTTTTTTGTAACAGAATTCAATATCCATGATGTGTCTAATGGCAGTTCTAATATGTTGACGTCATAATAAATACTGATAGCTTTGAGAGAACAGGAAAAAATGAGGGTCTCTGGATGTAAGTCACAGGAGAGTAACACTTTTTTTTTTTCTTGTG